>PVIR01018259.1:0-33645 GCA_004026965.1 Petromus typicus | reverse complement strand
CCAAGGGTCCCTGGAGGTGAGCACTTTTCTCTCCTGCAGTCTTTTGATCAGCTTGGATCCTAATCAGCCAGGACATACTGCTATGGCTCCTCCGTTACACCAATCCAAGGCTTTCCTCTTAATACACTCCAAATAATAGGTAGCAAACTCTAATGAATGAATCTTGCTTTTGAAAAACAATGTGTACCCTGCCTACTTCTATAAAAGGAATCAGAGCTGTGGAAAGTCCATGATGGGAGAGACAGAAAGGGGTCTTGGTGCCAGGGACTTGTGCTTATGAGCTGCGGGCCTGTGGTATCTCAGTGGCTGCCAGGCTCCACCGTGGTCAGCACCTGTGCCTATTAGTAGATGCCCCAGGAAGAACCCAACTGGTATGAGACCGCAAGTGAAGACTGGGCTTCCTTGACCTGAAGTGGGCAGCTGGCCGAGGCCCGTGGCATTCCATGGGAGATCTCTAGTCAGCCTCAGAAATATCCATTCATAAACCCACTTTATCTTCGCTCCTTTCTCTTCCCTCCTGGGAACACTTACAAAAAAGCCACTTGCACACATTCTACACATTAGACCCTGGGTTGGGTAAGGTTGTAGAGGAGTTACTATGTAGCTAGTATTTAGTTTCCAGGTGAGCTTTCTAGCTCGAAAGGTTAATCAAAACATAGACCCTGCTGGGCAGCAGATCCAGGTGCAAAACCATTAATCATTAAAACTTTCTTCCTAACAGTGCTGCCAGCTGCCAGTGCTGTTTGGAACTGTTGTTTTGGGATTTGAAAAGAATGATTGTCTCCCTTTTCATACTTTCTCCTGCTTATGAATATTCTTGTTTCCTCTTCTCTGTCGTGGGTTTCTCAAAGGCTCTCACAACTAGAAGAAGCTGCTAGCTCTACATTCACCTCTGCCTGGATGCCTGTTACCTTTTCCCATGGTCCCCACCTCATCTGCTCTTGAGGTGACAGAGGCCTTGTCTTGGGTGCCAAGAACCATTGATGTAACCCCAGCCTGAGGTTCCGTGGCTTATGTTGCAGCAATTTGCTTGAGGCCACATTGCTACTTCACTTTCTTTTGTCTTTGCCATCTCCTGTCCCTTCCCTGCCCTTTCTGGGAGCACTTTTTCAAGAAGACATTTGCTTATCAATCCCTGTCCTTGTATGAATGGAGTAGAGTGAGCTTGCACAGAACACTGCACGCTCTGCTCGCTGACCTATATGGATCCCTTCTGAGGCTCCTAGAGGGTGTATGAAGCTCCTAGACTTGGCTCAGAGACACGGATGGCTCTTGTGGCTGCGATTGTGGCTCTACAGCAGATCCAGTCTGTGAAGACTCAGAACCTCAGTCCCATGGTGGCCCCAGTCAGTGTTTTGGTGCACAGCCCTTGAGCCTGCAGCCCATCCTGGAGCTGTGCTTTCCCACAGGCCCTCAGGAAGTTCCTCTGGGGTGCTTAACAAGCCCCAAACTGGACACGACCCTCAGCACCAAGGCCCCACTCATTTAGTATCTCCAACACCATCACTCTGGAAGCACAGACTTTCCACAAATGCTCCTCTCTCCAAAGGTCTCCTGTGTTTAGACTGCTGAAGAGCCTTTGTGAAGCATCCCTGAGGGGTTCCCCTTCTCTTCAGAACTGACTCTATGCGGTCTCTTCCCACCATACTTCCCATCTTTCTTAGCAAGCATCCTGGTTCCCCCCATGTTTACCAGTGCACAGGCTTCTGTTTTGATAATTTCCAGAGTCTGAAAATTCAAGTTCCCATGTAGAGCATTTTTTTTGTTTGACTGTTTTACCTAATTTCTCCCAAAGATATATAAAATTTTACTTTAGTGTCTTGTTTATTCCTTTTTTTAATAGAAGGATGTCTTAGGTCCTTTAAGCTGCTAAATGATACTTTAACAATATGCAATGAATATCTTCAAGAAATAGGCACTGTAGATAATTTCCAAACATGTTGGTTGGATCCTGAGGGACATGTTAGAGAGGAAAATGTCCACACCATGCTCCTGCACTGCAGTCAGCTTCTGTGCACTGGTGGTGTGCGCATTTGGTCCAGGTGAGTTGGGCTGTCTGCGACCTCCAGGCCCCACTTTGTATCTGAGGTTGCTGTAGCAGGTGAAGGCAAGGACTGCAGCTTTTTCCTGCCTTGTCCTGAAGTTTCCACGTGGCTATGTTCATATTTATTGGTCAAAAAAAGAAGGTTCGGGAACACCTGGCTCATCACAGAGCAATATCAACTCTGTCTCCAAATAAAGGCCTGGCAGGTTCTGCAAAGGATCAGCCTCTGGTTGTCCCTGCTCTCACCCAAAGGCACGAAGGGTTCCTGGTGGAAAGAGTGTCTTCATGGCAGCTTAAAGAAACAGCAGACTCTGAAATGGAAGAAACTGGGAGGGAAAGAGGAAATTCTATCACGCATGCTTATGGGAAAGGAATGGAGAAAAGATACAAAGACAGAGCAGGTTTGGATGTTAGCAGAGGCTGGAGATAGTAGGGCTGTGTGGAAAACTGGGGTAAGGTCATGAAGGGTTTAGTCTGCCATAGTCAAGTGCGAGTTTTGTTTTCCAGATAACGAAGAATGTTAGCAAAATTTACTCAGGGCAATAGTGTTCTAGTTGTCATCATTCTAGGGACCATGGGGTGTTGATATATTCCGAAGCTTTTTCTGAGTGCTTTGCCCAAGGTATTTCATTTTTTCTCTCCTAATTCTTGGGGACAAATACTTTTTTAAATTCCTATTATGCAGGTGAAGCAATGGAAATTGGGAGAGGTGAAAGGACATTTCCAAGGTTACAATACTAGCAGGTAGTAGAGATAACCATATCTCTTCAAACCTAATTTAGACTTGGGGAGATTCTTTGTGGTTGCTCTCACTAAAAACACAAACACAAAGATGGCTGTGGCTCCATGCTGAAGAAAGACTGGGGGTTTGCACGAGTCTTGTGAAATCAGAGGAACATGTGTATGCTGTTGACATATTGTAAACATACACCAGGGCACTCCAGCTTACGTGAAGCCCAAATCTGGACAGACAAACAAAACAGACTGCCTTGAGGGACAAACGAAGGCTGAGAATGAGTTTGGAAACTAGTTACCCGGGTACCTCATCTTTGCTTAAAAAACAAAACAGGCCATTTGCAGTGCAGAGCCGAGTCCATTTGCTCAAGATTTGGCCTGCTGAATTGCAGCTTGTTTCTGTCCTTGTTAACAGGAAAGTTGGGAGCAGCCCTTCCAGAAGGGTCAAAGGCTGTGGGCTGCACGTTCTATGAGCTGCCACACCTCTCTGAGATAAAAATATTGTGTTTTTGAGCTTCGTCCTTCAAATAGCAAAGCTGCATGTAGGCCGCAGTTCTGGAGGGGAGAGCATGACTTGATTTGGCATAGGCATCAGAAAGGCTGTGATCTGGAGCAAGGCAGAAAAAGCACAGGAGTTTGTGAATCATCCTTGGGATGCCTGTTTCTTCATCTGATAGGCAGGGGCACTTGTAGCACTGGCTATGGACCCTAAGAGTGCGGTAGACCAGTACATGTACTTCATGTAGCTTTCAGCACCTCCTTGGTCCAGACAAATGAGGAACACATAGAGCACACCAGCCAGATGCCATGGGCATTGGGGTTCTGATGGCTGAGTGGTTTCCTGGGTGCCCAGCAGCCACCTCTGATTGAGGGATATGCTTACTTCTCAACAATGTGCCCTGTCCTCGGTCTCTGAGGAGCAGAATGAATCTTTGCTGAGGTCAACTGCAGAGTGGCCTTTTTGTCCTTATACCTTTGTGGTTCTGAGGCAGGGAAACACATGGCTGGTCCATATATTACCATCAAATATTTAATTAAATGCAATGTGACTTTAATCAAGTATGGTGTAGAAAAATATGCAAATCGGTGGGTTTCCTGGAGGCAAATGCCACTCTGTATCCTGCACCAGGTCATGAACGGCTCTAAGAAATACCCTCTTGTGTCTTCTAGTCTGCATTTTCACCAAGGGGAGCTTCACTCCCAACATGTCCCACCTCACAGCAGTTTTACCTGCCTCTGAATTTATAGAAATGAAATTCTTTATCTCCACACTCTGTGACATTTGCTTCTCTCATTCAGCTCTGTGTTTGTGAAGTCCAGTCATGCCACAAAAGCTCTTTCATGCTGATGGCTGTGTAGTATTCCACAGCAGACCAGTCCTGATTGTGTGTCCAATCTGGAGTTGGTAGCCATTGATAGACTTCAGTTCAACACTATGCTAAAGGATGCTGCCACACATAGTCTAGTTCACGTCTTCTGTTAAGCACATACACCTTCATCAGGCAGCTACCTAGGAGCAAGATCACAGGGTTTTAAGAAAGATGGCTGGTTTTCCAGAGTGATTTCAGAAGGTGACCTCAGCAGCTGGGTTCTGGTTGCTCCAGATCCTCATCAACAACTGATATTTTCTAAGTTAAATTTATTTCTTGGTTCTGCAGTCAGATTACTCTCAAAGAATAAGGCACAGGTAGGCCTGCGGGAAGAGTCATTTATTTGATTTGGTTAATGCCCTAGAGAAGTCAAGGAGTCCACCACTGCTGTTTGGCTTGTAGCCCGAGCAGATGATGTTGGTGGCGTCATCATGATTATGTATAATCTCCACCTCTGCATCCCAGAACAGGACAGATGCTCTGGGCTGGAACATTTAAGAGGCAGATGTAGCCAGCGACAGAGGCATCTGCCAATGGCTGAGCTCCTGCAAGATGGTCCCACCCCTTCCTCCCCCCTTTCCCTCCTGCAAGGCCACCAAGGAGATTCACAATGAAGTGACTTCCACCTCGATTCCTAATAACACAGCAGCATCTCCAGCACCTGCCCGGCAGCCAGAGCCTGCTGTCCTGGCGCGCTCAGCGCCTTGGTTTGCCTGCCAAGCCCAAGCACAGTGAAGCTTCCACATAATCATTTCCAAACATTAAAATGGCCCCATTGTCATTACAGCAGGGAGATTGAATTCGCCTCATCAAAGCGGAGTGTGACAGGTGACTCAATAGGACAGTGCCAAGCGCAGAGGCAAGGAGATTAGCAGGGCACTGATATCATTATTTCCGCCTATCACAGATTCGGCAGGGAGGCAATTGTAATTTCTGGGCTTATTAGTCTACATTCGGAGGGAAAAACCAAGTGATAAAACTCACGGTGACAGCTAGGCATTTGTGCAGCAAGTGCTGTCACGGTGACACTTAGAAAATGCCAATGTGACTACGTTCTCATAATCCTCACTAATAGAGGTTAAAGCCGGCCACAAAGACACCCTTATCAGTGATCAGTCCGCTAATAACATTTGCATTTTAAGTTAAATATAATAAGGAAAGGAGTAAGTCATTCTTTGCAGTTAGGACAATTAATTTCACACTGGAATTAGAAAGTGACTCCAAAAATTTCCAGCAGCTCCTATCTCTTTGATCGCTCACAAGAATCCTCCAAGGAAGGAGAGGAGGGAACGGTGTGAAGAACAATGTTAGCACTGGTATCTGTCGCCTGTGAAGCGGCGGCAGGAGGGCATCACTGAACTCTTGAAATTAGATTTCTGCCCCCTCCAGCCAGCAGACAATGTGGCTCAAGGACTTAAAACTAACAAATGCACCAGAAAATATCTTTGCATGTTTAACATATTCCTGTTTTAGGACTTGGTGTTTTGACGACCAGAGGCATATTCAATCACATAATCCAAAAGTCAAAGATCCAAGGAAGGTAAGACCATACAACTGTTGGTGACAGGGACTGAGTGGCACCCATTCTGGGCACTTCCCAGAAGAGCTGATTTCTATGACTCTTGCCTAGTGGATATGTTTCTTGATAGGCACTCCCCCCCACTTTAGTATTGGCAACAATAACAGCAGCAATCCAGAGATGCTTTTTGAAGATAACCCTGGAATGATATTTTCAAAGCCAAACTTAGAAAAAAAATTCTCCTAGCCTGGGGAAAAGATATTAGAATTCCAATTTTATTTTGTTGGAAACATTACAGGTGGCAAGCTGTTACTTTCTCACATTTAAATAAGAGACCAATTAAGAAGACTATGTAATTCAATTCTTGAGTGGTTGCCACTGAATTCAATTTGTTTCAGGTCAATGAATATAACGCAAAGTTATTAACAAAAAGGTCAGGGGCTGCAAATAAGGATACACCCAGGATCTGACGGGGTAATTAGTACACATCCTGAACACACTGTTGTGCTGGCATACAGTAAGGACATCTTAACAGGATTAGATGTTAATACATTTTTAAGGCTGCCTTTTCTTCCTCTTCCCCTTTATAAAAAAGCCTAAACTGATCCCCACCCTGGAACTGGTGAACAAATGCAGTGATTCATATAGAAAGCCATACCTATGGATGGGCAGCTGTGGCAGCCAGACTTAGGAACCCAGCTCAGGTCAGAGTCTCTGATTCTCACTGTGGACACCAGGAACTCTGTTCAGTTGAGAGAGGTATTGCCTGCTTCAGCCTCCACGTTGAGCTTTGAACCTCCATTTTGAACTTTGAATGCAGCTTCTCAAGTCTTCCATCAAGGCCAACAGGGGGTAAGGGGCTTACATAGCCCAGTTCCAGTCTTTCTTTGTGTACAGAAGGAGAAATGTGAATGAGGAGGATTTTTCCTCTCAAGTTTCTGGATGTTGGTTAACAGTGTGGACTGAGGGCTCAGAAGCACACAGGTCTTCATCCTGATGAAATCTGAGCCTCCTATGCTACCACAGTGCCTGGCAGTGCCCTGTTCTTGGGGAGCAACCAGAGCCCATGTCCACTGTGCATTTTCAGTGTCCCAAAAAGCCTTCTCTGGAAAGGGAGCCAAGGAGGTTGCTGACCTGTAGGACTCCCATGGCCTCCCTTACCCTCTCCTAATGCTTTTGTTCTAAGGGATGGAGAAGAGGTTGAAATGTGCATTCCCAGCTTTTGTGTGTGGGGTAAGCACTCTGGATCCACTTGATCCTTTCTGGTTTTTTTTTTTTTTTTGAGACAGGATCTCGCTTTGTAGTTCAGGCTGGCCCTGAGCTCAGCCTCAAACTCATCACAGCAATCCTCCTGCCTCTGCCTCCCAAGTGCTGGGATTATAGACATGAGCCACCACTCCCGGCACTGTGATATGTGGTACTGGTTGCTGCCGGGGTGAGTCTCCACGCCCAGTATTGTTATGTGGTTTCCGGGGATCGAACCCGGGTCCTTGTGCTTGCAAGACAGGCGCTGGAACCACTGAGCTATATCCCTGGCCCAGGGTCCTTTCTGTTTCACATCTCGCTCCCCACCATGCATCCAAAATCACCTCCTATGAGCAACCAGTGCTTCCTGGATCTCAGAGTCTACTTCTGCAAGAAATTGAGCTAAAGTTTCCTGGGAAGTCAAGAGAAAGGAAGAATAAAAGTAAGGTGACTCTCAGCCCAGTGTGGAGCCTCCAGCCCCTTACTTTGTACAGAAGAGAGTGTGTTCATATTGCAAAGTGACTCTGATCACCAGTTCTGAGAGCTCCAAGGGGTCACTGCTCTGTTGCCAAGCAGCTGAGAGTTCTTTTACTCAATATGGATGGAAATCATGAATTGGCAAAGTGCTGTTTCTTTGATATTAGTGGCTTGTGGACTTTGAGTGCTAGCCTGTCTCTGCTCTCAGGGTTTCTCTTGGTGTCTTCTAGCCATCCCTACTCAGCAGTGGAGGCTCATAACCCTCTTCATGACCTCCTACTGCTCTTCCAGCAGCTTCTGCTGTCTCACTGAGGCTCTGTGCAATCACTACAGATCCTCATCAATTATCACAGTCATACAAGGTTGTGTTTGAAGCTCCTATGGCCAAAGCAAATCTCTCCTGGGGCATCTGCAGAATGACAAGAGCATCCTCAATTGTCGTGGTAAAAGTTCAGCTGAAGTTCAGGAGAACTGCTGTACAATTGAGAGCCTGTACATTTCCACAGAAATAATGGTGCTGCAGTCACCACTGCCACTGTCTATGAGGTGTCTCCAGGAGGACTGGCAGTGTCAAGTGCCATCCACCAGAGTTTGGGGATTTGGGTATACCAGCAGTCAATCCCAACCATCCCCAGTCTCTGTCCTATCAGGGCAGTTTTCTGCCTACTCTGACCTATCTGGTCTTTACCTCTAAGCTTCCCAGCCCTTGAAACTGAGAAAGAAGCTGTGGTTGTTTGTGACCCACTTTGTGTGTGGTGCTCTGTAACAGTAGCTTGATTGTTCTTGATATGTTACAGGGTGTTATTCTAGCAAAAAGCCTGGCCTTTTATGTTTGACAGAAAAACAGCCTTTAGCTAAGTGCTCAGTGCTAACTTAGCACGATTTCCTGCTCGAATTATGTGATGTGCGCTCAATCTTCCATGGAGTCCACAGAAGGACATTAGACTTGAGTTGGAGCACATAAGGTGACTCTTCTCTGCAGGAAGTTGAAGACTGCCTTGGGCCACACACACAGACACACACACACACACACACACACACACACACACACACACACACACACACACACACACACACACACCTGGGAGTCCAGAGAGTGGAGCTGGACCTGTAAAGCTGTTTCCAAAGCACCAAGAAGAAAAACTGGCCTAGGTTATCTTTCTCAAAATGATGGGGACATTTGTGACATTGAATAAAGTAACTGATATTTTAGATTTTGTGTCTGTAACTTTCAGGAATTGAATTAGTAATTTCATACAAAATACCCGGGACATAATCAGCCCACATTAATGAAAGTTACCATTAATATCTGGGAAACTGAGTCAAGGGGCAGCTCCTAAAGGCAACAGCCACTCCTCTCTTGAAATACGTACCAGTGTATAGTAACTAAAGCAAATGCAACTCTGTCATACAAAGACAATTTCATATTTTGATTTATATTTTCTGAATTTTTTCAAAGTCCATTTTGATCTACATATTTTAACAAATACACCATTGTAAAATAATGCTGCATGGTAAACTAAATTTTTCTTTACTCATTTTTGTTGTAAATTTGCAATTTATATAAATGTGTGAGGTATAAATGATGCCTATGACTTATGAATATGACTGAAATAATTAAATCAAGCTAATTAACATAGTGATCATTTCAGATACTTAACGTTTTTGGGCATGAGAACATTTGATATTGATTTGTTTTTGGCAATTTTGAAATATACAACACTATTTTCATCTGTATTCACCATACTGTGCAATGGAACTAAAAAAAACAAAAACAAAAACAAAAACAAAAATGTGTTCTTCTTGTCCAACTAAAACTTTGTGCCCTGTGATCAATATCTCATTCCCCCACCTCCTGGCCTGAGTCACCCCTCTTCTGCTCCCTGCTTCTATAAGTTTAATTATTTTAGATTCTATCATGTATATTTAAACATCTTTTTATTTATTTAGCCGTTGAGGGCTATTTAACATGGCTCTTGTGAATAGGGCTGCAGTAAATGGACATGTCTTTTTTTTTTAAGGTTTTTTTTGAGACAGGGTCTCACTTTGTGGTTCAGGCTGGCCCTGAGCTCAGCCTCCAACTCACATCACAGCAATCCTCCGATTATAGGCGTGAGCCACCATGCCCGGCACTGTGATATGTGGTACTGGTTGCTGCTGGGCGTGAGTCTCCATGCCCAGAGTAGGTATGTGGTTACCGGGGATCAAACCCGGGCCCTTGCGCTTGCAAGACAGGCGCCAGAACCACTGAGCTATATCCCCGGCCCTAAATGGACATGTCTTCAACAAACACATCCAGATCTTTTGGGTGAATTCTTAGAAATGAGATTTCTGAATCCCATTATCTTTTTAGGTTTTTGATGACTCTTCCTACTGTTTTCTATAATGGCTGCACCAATTGACTTTTCTACCAACAATATGTGGTGTTTCCCTCACTCAATGAGTTACTGTAACTTGCTATATTTTTTTCTTCTTGATAATAGCTTGGCATTGTGGTTTTAGTTTTGCAGCTCCCGACTGACTAGTGATGTCGAACATTTTTCATATGTCTATTGGTATTAGTATGTTTTTTTTCTCTTTAGAGACAGGGTCTCACTTTTGTAGTTCTGGCTGGCCTTGAGCTCAGCCTCGAACTCGCAGCAATCCTCCTGCCTCTGCCTCCCAAGTGCTGAGATTATAGGCATGAGATACTGGTGACGCCCCACTCTGTGGTTTGTGGTTCTGATTGCTGATGGGAGTGTCTCCATACACAGCACTGTTGTATGTGGTAACTGGAGTTGAACCTAGGCCCTTGCACTTTTCTTTTTTTTCTTTTTTTGAGACAGAGTTTTGCTTTGTAGTTCAGGCTGGCCCTGTGCTCAGCCTCAAGCTCACATCAGAACAATCCTCATCACAGCAATCCTCCTGCCTCTGCCTCCCGAGTGCTGGGATTACAGGTGCATGAGCCACCATGCCTGGCACTGTGTAGTATGTGGTGCTGATTGCTGCTGGTCGTGAGTCTCCATGCCCAGTATTATATGTGGTTACCAGGGATCGAACCCGGGTCCTTGCACTTGCAAGACAGGCACTGGAACCACTGAGCTAAATCCCTGGCCCAAGCCCTTGCACTTTTAAGGCAGGTGCTGAGACCACAGAGCTAAGTTCCTGGCCCTTGTATGTCTTCTTTGGAGAAATATTCTTTCAAGTCTCTTTTCCATAAAACTTTTTCTTTATACTGAGTTGTTTGAGTTCCCTATATATTTTGAGTATGAACTCCTTAACAAATGTATGGCCTGTGTATATTTTATTCCAATTTTTAGATTGTCTACATACACATTTATTTCTTGGTTGTACCAAAACTTTGTAGTTTCAGATGAACTCAGTGATTAATTTCCACTTTTGTTGTCTGCACTTTTGGGATCAAAACAAAGTACAACAAAACAAAATACTTCCAAGACCAAGTCCATGTAGATTTTTTTTCTGTTTTCTTCTAGTAGTTCTATTTTTCTAGCCTTATATTTAAGAATTTATCTTGAGTTGATCTTTTTTAATTTTTATTTTTGGTACTGGCAATCAAACTTGTGCTTGCCAGGCAGACATGGCACCACTGAGCCACATCCCTGGCTTGAGTTGATTTTGGTATATGTATAAAATAAGGATTCACTTTCATTTTTCAGCAGACCACTCTGTCATCTAGAGGAGTTCTACCATGCTATATATGACAGTGAGTGGGAGCCTGTATTGTTTCACAGCCTCCCCAGCTTTGGGTGCTGTTAGTGTCTGGGATTCTGAGTATCGTCATCCACATGTAGTGGTATTTCATTGTTTCAATTTCAGTTCCTAATGGCATTTTATATCTATATATCTATATATCTATATCTATATCTATATCTATATCTATATCTATATCTATATATCTGCTGAGACATCTATTCAGATCTTTTGCCCACCCCTTAAATGGATAGTCTGTTTTCTTATCGTTGAGTTTTAAGAGTTCCATATATATATATACAAGTCCTCTATCAGACATATACTTTATAAATACTTTCATCTGGCCAGTGGGCTTATTCTTTCTTTTTGTTTTGCAGTGCATAAGTCTCTTTTGCAGTGCATAAGTTTTTCATTTTAATAGTGTTCCATCGACATGGCTTTGATGCTAAAAAGTTTACCACAAACACAAGTTCACCTAGATTCTTCTCTTATGTTACCTCCTAGGAGTTTTATATTTTACATTTAGGTCTATGATCTCATTTGAGTTAATTTTTGCAAAAGATGTAAGGTCTGTGCTTACTCACTTATTTTTACATATGGATGTCCAGTTACATTTGCTTGCATATCTCTCCAGCAGAGAACTGAGTTCTATAAAGGCATAATACATTTTTTTGAGACAGGGTCTCACTTTTGTAGCTGAGTCTGGCCTGAGCTCACTATGTAGGCTAGGCAAGCCTGGAACTCATAGGAATCCTCCTGCCTCTGCCTCCTGAGGGCTGGGATTACAGGTGTGAGCCACCATGCCCGGCATTATAGTATGTTGTACTGATTGCTGATAGGTGTGAGTCACCACACCCAGCATTGTGGCATGTGGTTACTAGGGACTGAACTCCAGGCCTTGCATTTGCAAGGCAGGCACCTGAACTACTGGGCTAAATCTCTGGCCCAAAGCATAGTATTTGATTTTGTATCACTTGACTCTAGATAGTGTCTGATTATGGTGAGATTATAAAAAAGTCTTGTAGATGGAATGGATGAATGAGTGGATGGATGAATGAATGGTTCTCCTATTACTAAGATGTTTAATTTTATATAAAATAAAGGTAAAAAAGAATCATTGTACCACACTGACTGGAACTTGAAGGATTCTTTACCCTCATGGTCCTCATCTTGGGAGCAATGATTCTGACCAAGAACAAAGGTGATCTTAGCGGCAGGATTTCCAGTTGGGTGTTCTGGTGTGCTTGAGGGAGCTGTTTATAAGCTTAAATACATAATGGCTTAATAAATAAAATAAATAAAAAGCCTAAGGTAAAGGGACCTGGCACATGAGTATCTGGGGATACTTCAGGTTCCACAATGGCAGACTCAACCTTAGCTAGAACAAATTTCAATCTATGGTTTGGAAATACGCAATCATTGGCTTCCTTAAAATGGCACCCTGGGTAAGTCAGGTAGAAATACAAGGTGGGCTGCTGAAGTGGAAGGAGCCTTAGCAATCCTTGGCCCTCTTTTGTAAGTGAGAAATACAGTAGACCATCTGAGGTTTCTTTTCTCTGGGGACTTCCCCTCCTGCTGCCATGGTTTCAGAGGGATTTGCCATGGTATCCTATGACTACCCTGACCAAAGTTAACTGCTACAAGGTGACCAATAATAGTTTTCTCTGGAAATTTCAGAACTGAAACATCTAACCACTTCTTGGTGGCTGGATCTTGTGACATAAGTCTTGGAAATTATCCTAAGCTATATCTTTTAACCATATGGGTAAGAGACTGACTCCTACTTGAGCTTCTTCCTCCCACTTGAGCTTGTTGCCCTTCATCCAAGCAAATAGCCAGAGATTATTATGATAGGGTCTGCTCCATGTTTAAGCGATTTCAAGTTGGGTTATCCACTTGAAATGGAAGTGGAATACATGGGCTCAAATTTTTAAGGTGAGAAAATATTAGGTTACACTGTTCTGGGAAGAAAAGAATGATCTCTAACTTACGACAGTACATATTGAATGGTGGTGCATAGTATTAATGCCTTTTTGGAGGGCTTTATAATAATAATGTATCTTAGAGAAATTCCATTTTTACTTATTGTCAGTGGCATAGATGATGGTAATTGTGAACAAACTGGCAAACAGAGAGGCTTTAGGCTTCTTTTCTTCAGATGGTCTCTGTTGTTGCCCATAGCTTGAGTTCTGATGGACCAGTTGGGCCTTTGGACATGTGTATACCACTGTGGGGCCACCATGAAGCCAGAAAACTATCACCACAGCACTGCTTTCACCTCCTAAAGCTGCAAGGGCTGGGCCAAAGACTGATTCTAATTCCCTCCAGAATCAATTAAAAGAAAGCTATTTCTATTGTTCACAGGCCTGAAACAGGAAATTGGGGGATTTCTGAGGTACGGCCAAATGAATTTTAACATAAGCTTTGGAGTTTTATTCATAATGCAAGGGGACTTATCAGCTAAAGGAAAATAGGCCCAGCTCTTCTTAAAGTAAAATGACATTTATGGACACAGGATTACAGCTGTGTTAAGTTGCCAAAAATGCTGTTTGTAGAGCCCAAATCCTTTAGACACTCTTCCAAATCCAGTGCTGTGTTCTGCACCTGCTATTTGCATTGGCCCTGTAACCCAGTGCTCTGTGCCTTTGCCACACAGGGAAGGCATGGTACCTCAGGAAAGGCCAGGATGTTAAAGTGTTCTCAGGCTGTCTCTTGCTCTGTGGGAGGCATGCTAGGAAGCCAATGCCAGATAGTCATATATCAAACAGACAATTGTTATGATCTCCCAAGACCATCGAATGTAGGTAACTGAGGTCAAATCAAAACAGGAAAAAATGCTTTACAGGCTTAGCTAAGGAATGACAACACAATCTGGAGTCCTCTGAGTGCCCTGCAGTCTTGCTAAATATCTGTCCCCAAAGCATATAGTACTCTAGTGTCCTGTCTGAAGAACCCACCACACAAGAAAGCTCAGTAGGCTGGAAGCCAGACCTTAGACATATCCCATAAACAACAACTGACAGATAAATAGCCCAACTTCTAGTCTTCTGAGGAGATGACAGTGAAGTGCCTACAATGAGACTGCCCAGCAGGACTGAGCCTCCATTGGACACAGCAATAACAAGATTCCTAACATGTGTACATACTTGACCATGAACATATGAGTTCCTCATCTTGTAGTAAGCCAGCTGTGGCTAGAAAATATTCCAAAAAATTTGCATATGCATTGATCATGTACAGACTCTTTCATCACTCCCTAACAGTACAGCACAGCAACATTTATACCATGTGTTAGTTACTTTTCTCTCACTGTTGAGACAAAATGCTCAACACCCAAAGTTAGAGAGGGAAAGCTTTATTTGATTTAGAGTTTTTGGAGATTTCAGTCCATAATTGGCTGGCTCAAAGGCAGAGTGGCAGAGGGGCAACAGTTCATGGCATTGGAAGCAGCAAAAGCAACAAGGGACCTTGACAGCATATTTCTGCGGCCCCTTATATCTCATCCAAGTTACTAGGATTAAGATTGTGCCAAAACCATCACTCACACATAGTAATTTAGTAATCACATGCCCTTAATCCCAGCATCATACATTCCAGATTCGGCCACTTCCAATTGCATGAGGCTTTAGGGTGACGTCCAAACCCAAACCACAGCACACAGCTTTTACATTATATTTGGTCTTACATGTAATCAGGGTGATTTAGAATATACTGCAGGGTATGTACAAGTTGTATGCAAATATTGCCTCATTTTGTACAAGGGACTTGGGATTTGCAGGTTTTATTATCTGTGGTGGATCCTGGAACCAATTTTCTGTAGATCCCGAGGATTTTTGCATTGGATTTTTCTGTTCTATAACATGCTCCTCATCCCTGTCTCGGAGTCTCCTCCACAATAAACTATCACCACTCAAGTCTTTAACTAAGGCTTTGGTTTTAGGGGACTCCAAATTAAGATGGTGTAAATCAAGCTCCTTATTTTCATTCCCTTATTATCTCAGAATCAATTTTTGCTCTTTGGTAAAACCCAGTTGCCTAAGGACAGCAGGTGTTCAGTGTTCATTGACCTTGGAGTCACCAAGTGAAACGGTCCCATAGAAAGATGCTGTTACGGTCCCTTGCTGCTTTTGCTGCTACTAGAAGTGGCTATCCACTTCATGACACATGGAGAAATGTGTTCTATTTCTCACCTGATCTCCAGAAACCCCACTCAGATGGAGCCCATGATGGTGTTTTGGGTTCCCTAGAACCTGTGGCAGCTCAGATCGATTTCAAGGAACTCTAAAGGCCTATGTGTCCTTTTTCTTAGGACACAATCCCTAATCTGAGAAATAGAACACATTTCTCCATGTGTCTGAATCCTCACATTCATTCTAGGGTTGTGTTGCAAGACTCATAGCATAATCAAGAAGGTCATCCTCAGTGGCTGGGATTCTCATGCTGATTCCCTGTTATGAGAGGTTAAGTGGTATTATAGAAGGAAGGACCAAATGGAAACCATGGAGACTGTTCCTACCTCCTGACTAAGGTAGTAACCCAGAACACATCCAGGAAAAACAATGTAGCAAAGACTTTAACAACAAAGAATGACGGTCCTTATCATATATCCACATCCAATCAACCTGTAGGAGCATGCGTACAAACAGAATGGATTTGGCCAATGGCAGTGACCCACCAGGAACTCAATACAAAGACAATACTAATCACAAATGCAAGCTGAGTGTGATATCTTACTGGAACAGGTGAATATAGGGCCTGGGACTTGGTGAGCTCCTACTTTCCTTGCAAATATGTTCAGTTTCGACCAGAAAGAGGCTTGAAAGCAGCTCATTGTCACATGGGAAGGGCAGCAGGATACATTTATTCTGGGATAGGTTAGATTTCCTGCCCTTAGTAACAGTGTAAACCTCAGGAGCTTTATTTGCTCAGACCTTATAAGCAGAAAATCAAAAGAACTCTTAAAGCCCTAACTAACATACCACCAGAAGGGGCCAAATGATTCTTCTGAAGCTTTAGGGATAATTCTGTCAATTAAGTGGACAGTCATTCAATGATCTCAGAGTCTGCAGAGATACTCTGTCTACGGTTGAACTCAAAATTTTTGTATCTTATACCTACTGCCCTTAAGAGAGAGGTGCAACATTTGTGAGTCTGTGTGCCATTTAAACAGCATCTTTCTATGCAATTAGGCCTTCATGGAGCCAGATCACCTGACAGTAGACCATCAAGGCTCATACAACTGGAACTACCCAACATGACCTGATGTCACTGGGTGGAGAGTGAGGGTGAGTGAGTAGACCCAACAGTATTCTAAAACTCTCGAGATTGGCCTGAGTGGATCCAACAGGCACAGCACTAGATAAATAGGTAGGCAGGCCAGTGCTGTGGCTTGGGTAGGTCCCCTAGAATTCATGTGTTAAAAATGTAATCCCCATGTATCTTCAAGACGTCCTCATAAGTGAAATAAATAGGTCACAGATGTGTAAATATCATATCTTTTCTCTGGTATGAGAAAATTAATATGTAAATGAGTTGTAATATATATAGTTGATATTGTGAAATAGAAAATATTTAAAAAGAAAGAGGGTGTAGGGGTAAAAAATGAGGGGAAAAGAATGTGATCATAATAAAAAAGGAAACAAATCTTATGTATATAGATGGTGTGGAGGGCAGTGTGGGTGGGGAAGGGGAAAAAATGAGAACCAAGTCATGTCATATCCTGGTACAAACTCTCAATGTTGAATGTGAGGATGATGTATATTCATAATGTACCAATAAAGATTTGAATTAAAAAAAAAGTAATCCCCCAAGTCATATGTTAAACCTATTTGGAAGCTGAGCCTTTGGGAGGTAGTTAAGATCTGATGAAGACAGGTGTGGTATGCACACCTGTAATCGCAGTGTTCTGAGAGGCTGAGGCAGGAGGATCACAAGTTTGAGTCTAACTTGGAATTTATTGAGAATGTTTAAAAGAAAAAAGAGGGCTTGGGAGCTCAGGGCAAAGGGAAAAAAATAGATGAGGTCTTGTGGTGGATCCCCAATAGTGTTAGTGACTTTATTAGACAGGAAAAGAGACTTCTGTTCAATGCTTGCTCTGTCTTGCCATGGATTCCCCTCTATTGTGTCATGGTGCAAGAAGCCCTTGCCAGAGGTTGGCACCATGCTCTTGGATTTCTGAAACTCCAGAACTGGGCACTAAGTGGGTCTCTATAAATTGCTCAGCCACAGATAGCAGATATCTTGTTATAGCAGCAGAAAATGGAAGGAGACACTGTATTATGCCTGAGAAAAGGTAGGGCATTCTATACCATATCCCCAAAATGCCTTTTTGTGTTCCCAAGACTCTCACCAAGCAAGGGGACATTGTACCCAAACTAGTGTGGCTGTAGAATCTGCCTTCCTTGTCATTTGCTAAGTCAGCAGGTTCTGGGAATGCTGGTTAATTGTGACTGTCATTGTGATTGGCTTGAGAGATATGAGATTAGCTAAGCATATTTTTGAGTGTGTTTGTGTGAATTATGAGAATGTAACTGTGGGGACATTATCTGGTTCTTGGGCCCTTTCACCCTGACTCTTCCTCTGTTATCTACTCCCCAGAAGACCATGAGGTGAGCAGATATTCTCCTCCATGTCTGTCCACCATGATGTTGTGCCTTGGACCCAGCTGACTGTGGGCTGAAACCTCTGAAAATGTGAGCCAAAATAAAACTCTACTCCTTTAAGTTTTGTATGTCAGACATCTTGGCCCAGTAGTGGAAAAGTGACTAATACAGCTTGTCAGACAATAGAAAAAGAAAGCTAATGGTGTTAGTGCTGGGTAGTTTAATCTATAAACCCCTCCCTATCATACCTGAGTGCAGAGCTGAGTAGAGTGGAGTAATCCAGCCAGCTGCCACTGGACATTGAAAATTGCTGGAGTCTCCTATTGGCCTGCCACTGCCAAATGTGCTGTGTCCCCTCCCAGCCCTACTTCTAGACCTCATGGGTGAGTTCATTTCTCTACCTTTTATTTTTTGTTAGTACATTTCCAGTAAACTTATCCTTTTTATTAACACCTTAATAAAACTTATCTTCCGCAAACCATTTTCTTCTTTAGTCTCTTGGTAACCTACTCCATTGTCCCAGCATACCTGGGCTGTGGATGAGACAGGCACCTAGACCTCACATAGACTGCTTCTGTAGCTCTGATACCTTAGTATACTCATACTTTTGCTTCTTGGGAGGCTGGGGTGAGAGAGGTCCCCACTGTGGGGAAAGGACATAATGTGAGGCTGATACTTAGGGAGGACAGCTTGACAAGTTGTTCTAGTACAATGAGGCTGCACCTAGACAGTCCCTATAGGATGACAATGAAGGGAAAACTTCCAGTGAGACAACCAAGAGCAGTGGTTAGGGAGAGGTGGCCTGAGATGAAAGCATACAAGCATTCCTTGACTGTGTGAATGGTTTAGCTGATCAGAGATCTTAAGAAGACAAGATTGGGAAGAAGGACTACAAAGGAGTTTAGGCTCAGCATGTGCATTTAACTATGGAGTCATTACTTGGTGTCCTACCCTAGACCCAGAAGTGGGGTGCTTTGCAAAGGATGGCTCTTCCTAGGAGTATCACCGAATTGATTTTCAGGGCAACCAGGGCTTGTCGTGTGGGTCCTCAAGTGGCTGAGCCCAGTGGCAGGGATTGAGTTATGTATGAGCTGTCCTACAGATGGCTTCTGCTCCTGCCACTGCCTAATGCCTCCCTGTCATCAGAAAGAACTGGTGTTGTACCTTAGACATGGCATCATCCCTTAGGGACACCAGCCAGCTATTAGATGGCATGTTCATTATAGCAAACTCCTTCCATCCTGACCTGGGAAGCAACTTGTTCATGCTTAAATCAGTTCTACTGTGGACACACATTTGCTGTCTTTGAACTCAATGTCCCTGCCTATAGCTAAGTTAGCGTATGGAACCTGCACACTGTGGCCTCATGTACAATTCACTTAGTGAAGGAAGAGATATGACAAGAGAATGACCCAATGACCTATTAAAGTCTGGGCTGTCCCTGGCCCAGCAGGGCACGCTGGGGAAAGCAGGTGCTATTGTATGGGATGCAGTCTCTGCAGGAAGCTAATGGCTAATGTAGGATGCCATCTCCCTGTGATTGGACTGGTTACCAAAAACCATTAGCCTAATTGATCCTTCCTATTTCTACCCTCAGCAATCCCCTTTCAGTTGCTACACTTCCTGCTTCCTGCCTATTTCCTCTGCTCAATCAGAGACTATGGATTTCAGCATGAGGCAAAGGAATAATCCATTGAATCTGAGACCATAAACATGGTGGTTTTGAGCTCTTTGTGCTGATGGGCATGCAGGCAAACTCAGGAGTTGTTTTCTAGTGGTGGCAAACAGCATGAATGCCCTCACAACCTTGAAGACCTAGTTTATACAGGGATGCCTCTTCCATGTCTAGATATAAGAGTAATGGCAGCAGTCTATCAAGGAGGAAGCATTCATAGACTTGGTCCATACAGGGACGGATGTCCAGGTTGCCTCGCATGCAGCAACCTTGACTTTGCAGTGTACTGGTTGAAAGTGAGAGAGTCTTGCACTGGCAGACCCAAGTGGACCAAGGGATGAACTGTACTGGTCATGTTAGGATCTGTTACATTTTCTCTGATTCCTTTTATTTCAACCTACAATGTAGTGACCACCTCCATGAAAGGGTAGCAAGAAATTATGTCTGTGTTGTGTGATTGCCTTGCTTATATCTACTTTCTGCCTCAAGCATCTGCAGGAAGCTTCCTTGCAAACCTGGGACAATTTAGACATGCTGGCTCATCAACATTTCAAGAAGAAATCCTCAGTAAGCCTACAGACACACAATTCCATCTCCTGTTCCTCAGGTGGGCGGTTCAGAGGTATACCCACGCCACTTTGCAAAGAACCCATTTTTAGAAAGCCTCAGGGACCCTTGTTAAATGCATACCTGTGGTGTTTGTCTGTTCCCAGCCCCTACCTCATTTTCTAGGAACATGTCAAAAAACAAACTATCTGAACTAAGCTCTCATTTTTAGTTCTGTTTTCTTGAAACCAAGTGAAGAAAACCATCCCCATTCCTCTCTTTGTGGTTGAGGGTATTGATCCCTCTGCCCCATCAGCCTCATAATGTGGAACCTGAGCCCCGCCAAGTACTCTGTTTCCTACCTGTGGCCACAGTAGCCATTTGAAGAAATACTCCAGACCTTTCTTCATTCAGTGGTTAAACAGAGATTGCCAGAACACTACGATAGGTGCTAAGAATTCAGGACTGACCAAAATGAAAATAGGTTGTTTATTATTTTAGTCATTGGAGGCGAAAGAGAATAAATTAATAAAATAAGGCTAAGGAAGGCTTCATGCATCCATCAGTTGCTGACAAGTTTGATGGAGAATGCTAAAGATGGAGAGTGGATAGAGCTGTTCAGACACAACTATCGTGGAAGCCTAGGGACATGTGACAAGGAGGTATCTGAGTGAGCCAGACAAAGCTGAGTAACAGAGAAATTGCTCCAGGAAGAAAGCAGGTCGGTGCAAGGGCCTGCACTGGGAGTGCACTTCACAGCTCTGAGGAGTGGGAAGAGGCCACAGCAAGGAGAGGGGAGAGAGGTGGGCAGCGCCAGGAGAGATGCGGCCATGTGCAGCTGGTGGGCAGATCAAGCAAGGCCTTGGCAAGAACTTGGAAGATAATGGGAATTTCTGAACAGAGGAGTGATGGGATCGAAGGTGACTGTAGAGTCAAGAATGAAAAGCAGGAGTAGAGGTTGAGGGGCTCCTGCTGACAAGTTCAGATGGCTTTGGGGTGAGGCCAGGTGTTGGGGTGGTAATGATTTATCATGTGGGGTCTGATTCGAGGAGAGCTGATCAGTTCCTGGGTGTGGGGTGAGAGAAGCCAGGAAAGGAATGGAGAAGATAAGCCTGAGATACTCAAGTCCAAAACACATCTGCAACTCTTGGAATTACGAGTCCTGGGAGCATGTAGGGCATTATTTTCCATCACGAAGCTTGTTGCAATTATGACAACCCAAAAGTGAACTACAGCAGCAACAGGAAATATACGCAAAGGTCCAATATTACCCAGCATCAATGCGTCCTGTGGTAAGTACTGAGGTCAGCAGACCACTGAGAAGCTGTCAGCAGAGGCCAAAACTAACTTCACATTGTGGTGACACAGCACATAATTCGAGATGGAATGAGCCCAACAGAATTATCAGAAAGAGAAAATAACCTATGTGTGAGTACAGTAGAATTCAAAGAAAAATAGTTTTGAAGAGAATTTGTTTCAGCTTTCTTCATCCTGCTATTCACAGGGAAGGTGGATCAAATTCACTGAGAGATAGCATCAGGGTTTCACATCCAGAGGTTCGTTAGTATTCACACAAAGATATACAGGATCTATGTATCCTGCGCACAAAGACTTCCTGAAAAGCAATGAGATCCTGCCAGAGAGAAAGAAAAGAACCCGTTCACTTTGGGCAATGGGCTGAGCTGTGGACGCAGTCTGGGTAGAGATTAGGGCTCCGTGTTGAAGGCCAATCCAATCTCAACGCTGAGATCCAATTGCTGCCTTCTCCAGATGAATCAGAGCATCCGATGATCTCAGGGAAAGGAGTGTGTGTGTGTGTGGGGCTGCCTCTAAGCTGAGCAGGGAAGGGTCAGTTTGTAGCCATCACCCCGTATGGATAAGTTACTGAGGAGAGACTGCTTGCGCTCAAGGATTGCTGTGCTCTGAGAGGCCTAGAAGAGGGGTGGATGATCGAAATGTCTGCCCTGCGCCCTGTGGGAGGGGACTGAGCAAGGCATAGCCCATGACAGCACGGGTGAGGCTGACACAGTCTCTGTCTCCTCAGTGGGAACAAGGATCGAGTGCATACGGGGAAAACGGGCTGCCAATTCTGCACACTCATTCAACAAGTCCTCTCTATGGACAATTAGGGCCAGAAGATCAATATTGACACATGTGACCATTTCCTCATTTATTTTGTTGCTTGTCTGGGCAATCTGACGGGGTAAAATTCCACTTTTCCGATAACTGATTCTTGGCTAATAGAAACAAATAAAGTAAAGTCTTCTGTCCACAATGGGCTGCGAAGGCCCATTGTGTGGAGCCGCTAATCGGATTAAATGGACTCGCCGTTCTATTTGCGGCCACCAAACTCCCTTGAACGTTTTTCACATCTGAAGGTACCATCACGGTGGCTCCCCAGCTGCTGAAATCAAATAGGGAGGCGTCACCAAAGACTGGAAATCACAGCAAAGCTGTCTCCAAAAGAACAAATACGAGCACAAGAAAAACCCACCCCAAACCTTCACAGTTAACTGGACAGGCAGAGAGGCAATCTGGCCAGGGCGCTGCAGGAACTGGTATTCATCCTTATAAATATATTTTCTCCTAGTTTCTTTTTATTAAAAAATACTGGCAATGAAAGGCGAATAGTGAACATGTAAACATTATCTGTACATCTTCGAGAAAATCAGAAGTCTTGCAAAAGTCATTCTGACTGAACATTCGGGGGAGGGGGACAATGCATCTTTCTGGTTTTGCCAATTTATCTAGAAAATATTACAATTTAATCTGTGTTAATAAAAGACCAACAGAGTAACAACGCCTGGGGTTTTATGTGTCCGGCTGGCGTCTATTAGCATTTAAATCTGCATCCATTACATTAGTCTCTTAAAATAAACACAAACATTTATGCGAGTGACAATTCGAGTTAGCCTTAGTCAGTCTTAAATAATGTCACTCAACTCGGCATTTGGACCGAAGCCTGTGAATCATGAGGTATATTTTTGCCGACAGTCTGATAATTTTCAAAGCTATTGGCAACCTGGGAATTTTCCTTCCTTATCACCAGGGCTCAGCTAACTTCACTAAGACTAATCAGGCTGGGAATCATTCATTCAAGGATTGCATGATCATGTTTTTCTTTAGCTGTGACAGCTGCCTCAGCCACATTAGCAATGCAGATTAGCCAGCCTAATAGGTTAATGCAGAACACGCGAAAATTAGGTTTAATCCCCAGTGAAATAATCTAACATTTTCACATTTCTTGATGTTGGGATAGAGACATTGCTGGTGACTCAATTAGGTGTAATGTAGATCAAAGCAAATTTACCTTCTGGCTGAACCTTCCCAATAGCTGAGACAGAAGAACATAGCAAAGGCTCTTGTTAATTGCTGAACAACTGTAAGGGAAAATTGCATTAGGAACACCGAGGCTGTGAGCAGAACTCTTTGGGGCCGGGACAGACAATTGACATATTTTGCAAATATTCACATCTATCACTTTGTCATCCTCCGAGTGACAGTGGCAGTAAGCAGGGACACAAGCACTATGTGTACAGCCCATTCACCCTTGGGGGCCACCTATGATAAATGGGAACACACTCTCTCAATCCGCACCTTTTTAATGTCCTGTCCAGGACTATCAAATGCCTTCTGAGTGGGCCCGCATTGTGAGGGAAAGGAAAGAGAAAGAGAAGTGTTTAATGTTTTCATTCTGGCATGTGGCATATCAAACACCCATCTCTTTCAATCATAAAGGGAAGGACACAAAAAATTACATGCCCTCAGTTGCCAAATTATTTTTTTGCCTTGACATCTTAATACTTAATCCTCGTGTGTGGTCAAATCAGTCTACTATAGGCAACCAATCAAGCAATTATTTCTAAATTATATTTGCCCAACTCACATTGATTGGCCATTCTTTTCTTATTGGGTTAGCTCATTAATTCTGAGCAGCTTGCTTATTATGCCTTCCACATCATTTTCCTCCCGCGCTATCTGCTCCAACCAGCCTGCCGATGTTTCAAGATGCCGTACAGGGAGGGGAAAAAAAAGCGACCAGCGATCTACGCATTGTCTCCTCTAGCAATTACAATTCACATTGCTGATTAACTTTGATGTGAAAACTAATGAGATAAGACAAGTTATCAAGGCGGGCCCGATCGTCATTCCATTTATACAGCATTTGCCACCGGTGAATGACAAAAAAAAAAAAAAAAAACAAAAAAAACCCTAATGGAGACATATCTGACTGCGGGCTGAGGGAGGCAGGTTCAGGTCCCCTCAGCCACAGCTCTGCCCCCTTCTGCTGGTCTATCTGAGACACGTTGGAATTAGCTTAATAACGAAAACACTCCATCTAAATGGACACATGTTTATATTAAAATAACTACATGATAAATAGATGGCAGAGATTTTATGCCTTCTTGAGTCTACACAACAAAGTAAAAATGTGTCCCAGTCTCCACTAAATCATTCTGAGGAAAATTCAATTTAAACTGTTATACTTATCACAGAGTGGTCCCCCCACCCCGCCCCCGTTTATGGGCAACAAATGTCTGTTTTTCAGAGGGCAGGGAAGGGAGGGGGTCTGGGAGAACAGAAATGATTTACTTTGTTAAGATGGTAATGGGCACACGAACAGAGTCCGGTATTGGTACAGCTAATGCACCCGGTCAGCGGTTGTAGTTCTGTGGCCAGGAGACCCGCGGGAGCGCCGTGGCCGGCCACGCTTGTGTAAGTTCTCTTATTTTCTGATCACGGATGTGGGCGACCCTTCAGCCTTCTGAACATATAGTTCCTTTGCTTTTCACACACACACACATCTAATTACTAGACAAAAATGCAAAGCATTTCTCTTCATATATTCATATATTTCTAAACAAATTAACAAGGAAAAGTGAACATTATTCTGGAAATGTAAATTGCCTTAGGACACAGTTTCTGGGGATAAACACTGAACATGGAGAAAAGCTCATCCTTTATTAAATTGGTTAAATAAAATGGTTACATATGAGCTTTGGAAAATTTGTATGCATTCAGGTGGCTGACAGAATCCTAAGCTGTTTTTGCCTCGGCAGCATCCTCATTACATTAGTCGTGTAAATAAGAAAGGAACCAAATACTGATGGTTTCTACAGTGATCACAGCTTTCCCAATATATCATTTTGTTACACTGATTAAACCATTTCAAAAAAAAAAAAAAAAAAAAAACCAGGAAAGAAAAAAAGAAACACGCCTTTTCCCAGAAGCAGTTTTGTTCCCCGTAATATATTTACATGTATTCTGTTTTTCATACACAAATATCATAGCACATTATGCTGTTCAAATGTCATGGATAAAGCCAGAATGAAAAAGCAAAATTAAATTCCGGTATCCTTTTCTTCTAAAAAAAGAAATAAGTAAATAAAAATGGTAGTTTTTGTTTTCTTTAGATAAGTATGATTTGAAATATTCTTATGGCAACTCTTCAGAATATCCTTTCCAGTTAATACTTTGGAATTTTTAAAAAGAGAATATATGAATCATGTCAGCACTCATAATCAAATCGCAGCACTCTGCTGCAGTCACGCACCTCACCACGACTGCAGCAACAACACAAAACAGAACCCACGGATCCTTAGGCTCCGCTAAAGAAATGCACCACCTCTGTGGAAGTTAACCTAAAGTACTGGTGGAAGGATGGAGGAACAAATTAGTACTCCAGCAAGGGATTAAGTTTAAAAGCTCTTCTCAGAACGGAAGATAAATCCTATATATTAGAAGCTCCTATAAAAGTACTTGCTTAAGAGCTAAAGGCACAAGTGGCAAGTTGACCCCCAAGATGGTTTCATGATGATGTGCTAAGTTTATAAAATTCTCCCATAATAAAAAGGAGGCGATAAGTACAACCCCCGCTAAACACAGGAGCAATTGTAATAGAAAACAGGTTTCCAATTTTGACTCAAGTGACAAAATTAAACCCATCTGAACAAGGGCCTGCCGATTTCTCCTTTGGAAACCGCCTCCTCCCCCTCCCCACTCATACACGGGCTTCTCTTTTAGCCCATTTTTCTCTTGAATCCTCTCCTGGTTATGTTTACCACTCAATTCTAATGTTAATTAGAGACATACATGTCCGTATTAGTAACCCACGTTTTCATTAGCGCAGCCCACCCTGCCAAATGAGAAACCCGGAGTGTGTCTGTCTGCCAGCCAACAATGCAGAGATGGCCGTGCTATTGAACGCACATATCTAACATTCTTTCCTCCCTGGTGTTAATTTTCCCTTTCTATGTACTCTTATTATGCTACCTCTAACATGGGTGGCGAGTTCCTTTTTAGCCTATTTCTTTAATCTATTTTAATAAATAATTACAGGCAGCCTGCAGAATTTATTCATTCCAGAGGGCTACCTTCTTCACATTTTTTTTCCAGAGGCACAGCTCAAGGAGACACACAGCGATAATCAGGGGGCCCTGGACCCCCTTGCACACAATGTCATTATGAGCAGCCATTTAAAATGAAAAACGTATATATTACACTTAAAAGCACTGCAAGGTTAGCGCTGCTTCCCCAGGGAATGCTGAACAACGAACCACACTCGGGTTCCACCTCCAGGAAAGTAGTTGGGAGGAAAAAATGAAAGAAAATACAAATCAGAACAACATATTTTTAAGACACTAAGCAAGACCTACATTGAGGGAAAACAAAAAGATCTATATTCTTTGTCTCTCCTATAATACTTTATCTTTCACTGGTTTGTTCAAAATTTTATTTTAAGCCCATTATCGTACTCTGTTGGTATAATTCTTGACTCTCGTAAGTGTTACTACTGGAACCAAACCTAGTTTTACAATTTCTTCCATATCCCCAGGATGTGCTGTCATTTCTTTCATGTAGACTGGTATGTCATAGGAGAGGTTTCCTCCTAGATAGGAGTCGCTGCCTGCTCCTCCAAGACCCTCATCCTACAAACAGGTTTCAACAAAGCTGACACAGGGACCGAATATTTTTCATTTTTTTTCAAAACATCCCCCTGGATGAGCAAGCCAGATGGGTCCCACAGATGAACCCCACTCTTTCAAAATCAAGCCTTACCACATCTTATTTGAGCAAACGTTTAGGACAGTCTGCATTCGGAAACCAACTTCCCAGCTTCACTGTAGAGTGGATTTGTAATATTTATCCTTAGAGGACTGGGAATAAATTCCTTCATTAAGTGCTCATGGGCTTGAAGTGTGTCGCTAAAAAGTTCCAACAGTATGGATCCTAAAATGTGTTCTCTGAGCTTTCTTCATATAAATGATTTGATAATGAAAAAGAAAAAAAAGAGGCTTGCTTTGGATTTATATATATTTCAGTCTTGACTAATGTTTTATTTAAAACAGGTATAGTGCACCTTTTGATTTGGAGTTTAAAGTAAATAATATTTGTACATCTGAAACATACTCAAGACAAATGAAAAGCCTCTAGATGCTTTTGTGTGAGATGCTGAAGGGCTCTACAGACTTAAAAGGACAACCTCAATTAAGCTCATCTTCATCTGGAAAAAAGTGGCAACAGAAAGCTGACTATATTAGATAATACACACTTGCCGAAGAGCATTCTCTCAGCTATTTAAAAAAATTTTTAAAGGGGGAAGAAAAGCAAAGGGAAAAATATTCTTGATAACCAACCCAAAGCTGGCCAAGTGTCTCCTGATGCTAATTTTGTTTGAAACTGTTCAACTAACTCTGAATAGATATCCATATTCAACAAAGACGTAATTAATGGCAGCGTTTTCTTCAGCCTCAAGACATCATAACAAGCTGCAAAGTACAAAAAGATTTTTATGGGAACTAATTTAAGGACAAAGGGTTGACCTCTCACATTTCATTAAATAACCGGAGGGAGGAAGAAAGAAGAGTGACGGCCCTCATCCCCGTTCATTTCAAGCAGCCAATTTCAAAATGCAAATCGCAATCTGCAGATGTTGGAGCCTGATATAGATATTTTTAAATATCATTTGTTCAATTTAAGGACATCAGACATTTGAATTTTAAATAAAAATCAAAACCAATTTTGGGATTCATTTTTCGTCAGGGAATGAATGTATTCATGGTGCACTGGAGGTCTGGAGGTTAGCTGTGTTTTCAAGTGTCTAAAACTATTCTTGTAAACCATTAATTTCATATATTATTTCCAAAACCTTTTAATGGAGAAGCTCCATTAAGATACACATTATTCATGATTATTGCACGGAATGAGGAGAGGTGCATTGTGAGTACAGCTGAGGAGGGTGAGAGGACGGCTCCAAGTCAGACACCTGGATCCTAGTTGTATTCAAAAACCATGTGCACTGGCCTGAACGGTGTGCTTTGGGCAGCATTAAAATAGTTTGAGAAGTTTGGCATTATGGAACATTCACTGAGCATGGAGAAGCTGTATTAGAATCCTGACTTTCTCTAACACCATTCTGGCTTCATTTTTTTTTTTTTTTTCTAAAGCACTTTTGACCATCTGACTTCCACATGCTTTATTTATCTCAGTATCTGTCCTCAACCCTTTTAAACAGAATATAAGCTTCAGGAAAGCACAGCTTTCTAGCTGGTCTGACCATTGTCGGATCCTGTGGCTACCTGCCCTACCCGAGGGTAGTCACTAGTCACACATGGCTGCCTATGTTGAATTTAAAATTAATTTTGATGGTATTTGTGTTTTGTTTTGAGATAAGATCTTGCTGTATATACCCCATGCTGGCCCCACACTCTTGATTTCCCTGCCTAAGCCTTCAAGTGCTAGGATGATATGTGTGAAACATGATACCTGACTTGAAATTAATGAATATTAAATAAAATTAAAAATTTAATTCCTCAGTCATACTTGCCATATTTCAAATTCTTTTTTACCATGTGCTAATGGCTGCCATATTGGATAGTCCAAACACAGAATCTTTCCATCATCACAGAGAATTCTACTAGACAGCAACTGGGCTAATTGTGTGGCACTAATTGTGTATTAGGTAGACACTTAATACATGCTTATTTAAATTAAATTTGAAGGCCCAAAGGGGGCTATTTCTAGGAATTAGAGCTGTCCAAATGTTTTTCTTCACATTTTCTTCTTAGGTAAGGAAATAGGTAGAGCTTGCCGGAGTGCTCTCAGCATATGGCCCAGTATAGTCTTGTCCATTCCTTCAGGGGCAGGAGAGGCATGTTTCACTGGTTTGCTTTGACATGTATAGAGCAGCAGGGACCACAAAGATCATTTTCTCTACTCTTAATGTAGTGTCTCTGAAGTAGGTGAGGGGAGATATTGCCTACCACCCACCCCTTCTCTAGATGGGAATTGATGGCTCTCGGGGACTAAAGCCCCACCACAAGAAGGTGAACACACTGTGGAGATCTGCCATGGAATTCACACTTTCTCTCTTAGTCTGAAGTTTTCCTAACTAGGGCAAACGTCACTATGCACACCCACAGTTGTGGGCACTTAATGAATTTTTCATTGAGTTGAATTAAGCAATATCATTACAAATCAAAATTAGCTTCCACTCATTCATTATCACATCATTGCCACCGCTGATTGAATTTGACTATGCACTGGGCCCCTTGTGAGAGTTTTACAGAGTCTCTCCTCTAATTCTGACAATTGTCCTGCAATGTTGACAACACTTTCCCAAACTGACACCTGCAGAGATAGAGGTTATTACTAGGGAAGAGAGGAGAGGCAAGGAACCACCATATTCCTGTCTAGACAAATGGCACTTGCGGACTGTGACCAGAATCAAGGATGCTGTTAACCACTCCCTGCAACAACAGCGAGGGTCTGCAGTTGAGTCTGCTTTAAGTAGTAATATTTAAAGTAATACTTTTCCTTCCATTCGCTGTATAACATCTTGTCTTCTTTCTCTCACACACATAGTGTATATAATCAGACTTGTTGGGATTGGGGGTGAGGAGAGACTCAAATAACATGCATGTTGTCAGGATGTGAAGGTAAGTGAGTTCCCGGCTGGACCTCTGCTAGCTGGCTGGTAGTGCTGACTGGTGATGTTGGGAGCAGACAGAAGAGAGGCCGAGGGCAGACATGGGTACCTTCTAGTCCTGTCTTTGCCTGGGTGCCACTCTTTGCAACCAGCATGGGCTGTCACATGGGTGAACACTGATGTAGACAATGACCTGTGCAAGGGGAAGAGTGGTTTTTACTTACACAAACTTTGACAAAATGTACTTTCTTTAATTTAGGCACAATTACCCATTCTCCCTTGACATAACACCATTAAATCAAGATTGGTCTGTTTCATCTGTGTTGCTCTAAGTTCCCCTCAAGGACTATAAATGTAAGAGAAGTAAAAAATGGAGTAGAAGCTCTTGTAGAAATAACAACTATGAACTTTTGAGCACCTGAACCCACACTCTCTACCCCTGAACTTGGCCTTTAGGTTAGGTCTGAATTTAGAGATGGGGAGATACAGAATAAATAATCATAAAAACTACCAAAGAGAGCTTCTTACTTATATCCAAGGAATAATTTTACAAGGCTGGGGCTTCTGGGAACTTGGGATTTCCCCGTTCTGCAGACTGCATCTGAGCATCTGCAGGTGTTAGTTTTCCCTGCTTGTTTCCAAATAATGAAAGTAGAAAGACTGAACTATTCTTGAAGATTTATAAGTAAGGAGTATAGACTACAAGATGGACACACACACACACACACACACACACACACACACACACACGCACACACACATGTGCGTGCATGCATGCACTTTTGGCATGGCCAATGTTCTTAACCAAAGGTTAGGACATCTGTTCATACTTGTCCAATAACTGATTTGTAGGCTAATTCTGGGTGTGAATGACCAGCCAGGAGACACTGTTTGAGTTTCTAGTTTGAGGTAAATGTTACTGGGAGTACTTTTTTTCTGCTTCATAAAATATATACAAGTTTACTTGTGTTTTGGGTTTTGATTAGACAGAGTCATAATGACAGGGTCAAAGCAAAGTGATCAAATAATCTTGGAATGCACAAATTTCATTCCAAAGCAGGTCATAGACAGGCTGTCTTCTAAAAACAGGGCCATCACTGGACATTGTGACAGCACGGGGACCATGCTGTCTTCAGATTGGAACTGCAGTATTCCAACATGCTAACTCACAATTCCTGTAGCCATACTTCCTTCCACTTTTCTTTTATTCTTGGCATGGACTACTATTAACAGGTTATGTACTTTATTTATTTCTGTTTACTGTTCATTATCTTTCTTCCCTGGTCTCTGGCGACAGGGATCTTTGGTCATTAGTATGCCCCAAAGCACAGTGGTAGCTGACTTATCCTAAACTTCCCATCACTACTTGCTGACTGAATCAGTTAACACCGTCCCTACAGCTCCCTGGGGTAGCTGTGAATGGCCAGCTGCTCTGTTCCCTCTCTTTCTCTGTTCTGTCTTGTCCCTCTGGGGTCCCTCTCTTCTCTGTTTGCTCTGGTCATGGCAATTGGGTGGGTGATGTGTGTGCTTCTGTGTGTGTGTCTGTGTGTGTGTGTGTGAGAGAGAGAGAGAGAGAGAGAGAGAGAGAGAGAGAGGGGTAATGGGGGTTAAACCCAAACGCTTTGCACTGAGCTATATCCCTAGCCATTTTGTTTTTAATTTTTTATTTTGAGACAGGATCATGCTAAGTCACTAAGTTTCCCAGTTTGGGCTCAAACTAGTAGTTCTCCTGGTTTAGCCTCCCAGAGTTCTGGGATTATAGGCTAGTTCTACCATGCTCAGCTATAACTTTATACTTCTCTTAAAACAGAAAAATGTTGCAAGTAACATCTCTGAAACTTTCCACTCCTACCATGATTGTTGACTCCCTCTCTTCCTTTATGTCTCTAGGAAGCAATATTTTATGACTATGGTTTCTGATTTAGAAGTGTATAATTCTACTGTAGGGTCTGGAAGATCTGGAAAATTCCATAGACACTATCCCATCACATTAGCTCTATTATCACATGCACCAAACTCAGCGTCATGCCTTTGGCTCTGCAGGGTATAATGAGCTCCCCTAGGGCCTCATTCACCCTGCCATAGTTATTTCCCTACCCTACCACCTTCCCTGAAATCCCTCTGCATATTTCATAGACTGTTTCTTCTAACTCTCCTCCCTCTGGTGCCCTGTGAAAGTCTGCATGGACTTGGCTTTATTGGAAACAACACTCATGTCATGTTCCTGTTCCTTCTCCTCAGCCATCCTCAACCTAATGATTTCCCGTCAGGGAAGATTTTGTTAAAGCCATGAAACAAGCCAAGCCAGTGTTTAGAGACCACTGCTCCCCGAGCTCCAACCTAACCTACTTTTCCTGCTGACTTCCTTCCTGGAAGCCACCATGATCACTAGAGTTGCCCAATCTTAGCACCGTCAAGAATCACCCCTCACAGGGATGTCTTCAGGTAAAATGAGGCTGCTTGCTACAGGCAGGTCTGAACACTCCATTACAACTCCCAGGATGGCATGCAGGCCTGGAGGAGAGACTGGTGTCGCTCAACAGACTTCCTGTGTTTACAGTGCCAGGCTCATTCTCAACCTGGCACTGCTCTGTGGTTTAGCTGAAATGCAGAGTATGAACTACTTTCATCCACTGCACTCTTAGTGAAAATGCAGCAGGATCTCCAAAGACAGGTGCTCTTTGCCTTCTCAAAGTACCCAACTTAGAACTCCTGAACTATGTTCCCAAGTGCTAGAAGGTAATGAATTCCCAAGAACACCTTCTGATCAAGGAGAATACAAAGAGGTCCAGGTCCATGAGATTATCTTAAAACAATACATTTTCAGTGTCACAAATCTATGTGCACATGGGTGAGCACATGTACACACACATATACATACATACACCTCTGCCTGCAAAAAAACATTTTCTGCTTAGGCCCATTAACAAAATCCCAGAGAGCTGAACCCAATATTTCCCTTTTAGTTCCCAAACTGGAGAATTCATTTTAGCAACACAAATTTCCTTTTTTTCCACAAATTTTTTTAAAAAATGTATTTAACTGCATTCTTAATTGGTCGACCTGTACTCACTACCCAGTAGGGAATCAAATTTTCTTCTTGCCTCCAACAAAGCCAAGCCTCACTGAGCTCAATGACAGTCCATGGGATGGCCATGCTTGCCAGCTCCCCTGGCTCTGTCACATGTCATCAGCCCCTGCAGATGTCTCAGGGAAAAATAAATGACTTCCAGATGTGAAGAAAAGAATTAGATGCATTCATGCAGAAGTGAAGGGGGCATTGTTGGCCCTATGTTGGGGTTTCTTGGAAAGAAGGTATCAATAGACAACAAACTCATTCTTAATATATCCCAGCAAGTCTAAAATGGAATGTCTCACCCAGCAAATAATTTCCTATTTTCCATGCTGAGAAACTCAGACTCAATTTCTTGTTAAGTACCCAGGCTTACATTCTCCACAAAACCATTTGTGTGCTTACGCACTAGTCTGATTTAACAGCTCATCATTCCAATTTGAATTTCAAAACAAATGCAAAGATGTGCAAGAATCACTTTATATGAATTTCATAATGCAATATTCCCTTTTTTTTTTTTACAAGTCTGCTCTCTTCACTAGGGAAGGTCTGTCACCTTCTTGAAAATACTTTCAAAGTGAAAGCCTAGATTCATACCACTTCCCTGAGCAACGAATAGATGATGTCGTTTTCAAGGTTCAGAAGGAGGAAGACTTTTTTGAGGGGATCCTCTTGAAGATCTACAATTTCTCATTTGGATATGTGTGTGAAGTGGTGGTGGTGATGGTGGTGGTGGTGGTG
>PVIR01018258.1:0-33773 GCA_004026965.1 Petromus typicus | reverse complement strand
TATTATAAATAATATTCTAATGGATTTTATTATTTGTTTTATGGATACTTATGATAATATACCTTTTATCTTTACATTTGTAGTGTAGACTATATCTACTTGTTTTGTTGTCCTCAATAATTTCTTTCCCTCAGTCTATCAAGAAATCCTTGGTCCAGGGGTTTAGCTCAGTGGTTCCAGTGCTTGTCTTGCAAGTGTAAGGCCTGGATTCCATCTCTGGTAACCACATACAACAATGCTAGGCATAGTGACTCACAACCACCAGCCATCAGTACCACATACCCCAGTACTGGGCATAATGGCATAATGGCTCACTTCTGTAATCCCAGCACTTGGGAGGCAGAGGCAGGAGGATTGCTGTGGGTTCCAAGCTCATGTGGTCTACATAATGAGCTCAGGGCCAGCCTGAACTACAAAAGTGGGACCCTGTCTCAAAAAAAAAAAAATCCTGTTGGCTTTACTACCTAGAGGTCTCAAACATGCTTCTTTCACACCTGTCCTACTGCCTATACTGGAATTGGTCTAACTTACTTATTACAATGGTTTTATCACATAGTTCCCATATTTTCAGTCTTTTTCTAACTCATATCATTCTAGAAAAGGGTAGATGATAAACAAGAGATTCTGTGCCTATGCAGTCTCTGTCATGGGTACTCAGGTCTGTTATTGTAAATGAAAAGCAACCACCAACAATATGCAAACACATGGATATGCCTGTTACAATAAATCCTTAGTTATTGAATTTTATTTTATTTATTTATTTTATGGAACCAGGGATTGAACTGAGGACCCTGCACTTGTCAGGCAGGTGGCAGCACCATAGAACTACGTCTCAGCTTTTGAATTTGATTTACTTTTATGGGACATGAAATACTAACTTTCATTCCATTTTTAAAAGTTTCTTTGAAAAAAAATGTGGTGGGCCTGAGTTGACCCATGAACTATAATTTTTAAAGTCTCTTGCTTTATCTGTCATGAATGACCTTTTCAAAACCAGAGAAAGAACCAAGTTCAAACCTCTCGGTGAAGCACTCTGGGGGGCCTGTCACTGCAGGCATGGCTATGACGTGTGTTGCTGTTCCTGTCTCTGGCCTTTAGCTGACACTGAAGACCCATGCATCTTAGTCACACAAGATTGTCATTTCTGATTTTAGAAATATTGCCAGGATTTTAACACCTTTATGCCATGCCTCATTTTATTTGTCAGAAAACATCTCTGTAATTTGTTTGATTAGCAGACCTCGAGGAGCCACACACCAAATATGATCCTTCATTAATTTTTCTGCAAATGTTTAAATTAGCTGGATACTTGGCCCTTTTTTAAAATTTCTATGTACCTGTACTTCATACTAATATATTAACATTTATCATGCTAATGTTACTTTCTTTTACATTACTTAACTTCCTCTGACTATGAACTACTTAGCACTTAAACATTGTGCTTAATGAATCTTTATGGAAGAAATAGATGACTTTTCCAAATTTCCTACTGTTTTATCAACATTATTTTTGGGTGATGTTAAAGTCTGGCTGAGCAGGGTGTGCCACACCACAGTCCAGTAGCCCTTTAATGGACATATTAGGGTGTGGCACACAACACCTGCCCCGGTATATAGAACCCCTTCATTGGTCAGGACTGGATTGCCTGCTGATCACCGCATGTCCTGACTCTCCAGGCCTCAGCCAGTAGACAAGTTACCCATAGGCTTTTTCCTGTGCCCAACTGCTATCTGTATATAAGCTATGTTTATGATCAATAAAAATGGAAGTGATAAATTAGCTCTAGAATGTATGATAAATTTTGGGAAATAGAAAATATCCAAAGATAAAGGGGTAGGGGAAAGTAATGAGGGGAAAGAAAAAATATGATCTTAGAAAGAAAGCAAGCATATGTATATGGGGGGTTGTAGAGTGGGTAGAGAAATGCATAAAAATGAGAACGAACTCAGGTCATATATTGGTATGAATTCCCAATGTTGAGGGTGATCATGATGTGTATATAAAATGTACCAATAAAAAATTCAATTAAAAAAGATGGAAGTGAGTCTCTGAAATCATCCCTAGAGTCTGTGTCCTGACTCTTTGTCTCACCTTCTCAGTTTGGGTCAAAGATACCAACCCACAACCAACCACAAGTGGCACCTCGACATGGGGCCTGCAGCTGGGGAAGAAGAGTTGGGATTGGTGAGTGCACCCCAGTTCTGGAATGGGCAATTTATCTAGCTCACAGAAGAACTCCCAGCTAAAGTCACTGCATGAGCTCTTCAAGTATTGTGTTGCACAAAATGCCCACTGTACCCCAACATGGGGTGGTATTGTCCTCCCTTTGAATTTTTTCATATTGTGTCTGTCCTCCTACAGTGTCTTCTTACCTGTTTTTCTAAAAAACCTAATGCCTGGGTTGCCTCCTCTTCCCTAGGGGGAAACTATTCTGCCCCTGCTTCTGTTTCTGTTTCTGAATCATCTGAAGATGGCTCCGAAGGCTCTTCACCCTCACTGTTTCCTGCTTCTTCTTCCTCCTCATTCTACTTTATTTATGGGTCATTCCTGCTCTACTGAGAAGGAGATCCTCCCCACTCTTAACCTGTTACCATAAGAAAAATAGATGTTTCAAAAATATTCAGGTTTTTCTCCTTTATGACTTTTCATACCTTCGTCACCATACCTGTGTATAGTGACAAGGTTCCCATAGTTCTTAGAAGGGTCCAGGTGGTAGCTGGGTATGATCCACATAGCCCATATGTGCTTCAGCTGTTGGAATACTTTGGTCAGGTACAGCTGCTGCTTGTCATGAGTTTTTCCACTAAGATCACCTTGAGGTATCATTGTCTTATTTCCACAACTGACTATCTTTCAGGCAAAACAAATTGTTCCCACCTGTTCCTCCTGTGGATGCTTAGTACACTTAGGGCCATTACAAGGCCAGGTGTTACCTCTGAAGGAAATATGCATGCCACAAGACAGCCTCCATCTTGTTCCTTTTACTCTTTTTTATAGTTTTTTGAGACAGGGCCTCAGTTTGTAGTGTAGGCTGGCCCTGAGCTCAGCCTCAAACTCAGCAATTCTGCCTCTGCCTCCCAAAATCTGGGACTACAGGCATGAGCCACCATGCTCAGCATTTCGGTATGTAGTACTGATTGCTAGGGGGCATGAGTCACCATGCCCTGCATCGTTGCATGTGGTTACTGGGGATCAAACCCAGGCCCTTGCGTTTGCAAGGCAGGCACCAGAACTACTGAGCTAAATCCCTGGCCCCTCTCCTTTTACTTTTAGTTTCCTAATATTTTATGACAAATCCTGTGTCCTTGCACAAAAACACTGGGAGTCCTCAAAAGGAGAAACTGTGGCCCCCTTTGGATCTCTGAAACAACCCCATAACCAGTAACTGGAAGGGTCCTGTTCCTCTGTTGACAACAGGGAAAGGTTTTTCTTGTGTGTTCCCACAGGACAGCCGTCTGAATGTCAGATCCTATACTGGACCCCTCAACAAAGAAGATGGCTGCAATGTTACTCTGAGACCCTCCTTGACACAAGAGATGATAATTAATGAAGCTTACCACATCACCGGTCACTTGGGGAGCCCTTAAAATCCTCACATAACAAGCTATTTCCCTTGCACCCACTGTAAGAATTAAACATCGCAGACATGTAAGTACTGCCCATTGTAAGACCATCTTCTTGGCTGAGGCTCTCAAGTCATAAAGGAGGAAAATGTGGGTGATGTTGAGGTTTGGCTCAATAGGGTGTGCCACGTCACAGTCCAGTAGCTCATTATAGGAGTCATTAAGACATGGCACACCACTTCTGCCCCACTGTATAGAGCTCCCTGATAGGTCAGGACTAGACCTCTTGCTGAACATTCCATGTCCTGACTCTGCAAACCTCAGTCAATAGACAAGTTACCCATAAGGCTTTTTCCTTTGCCCACCCCCAGCTACCCGTATATAAGCTATGTTCTTTTTTTTTTTTTTTTTTTTAGGTTTTTTGAGACAGGGTCTCGCTTTGTGGTTCAGGCTGGCCCTCAGCTCAGCCTCAAACTCACATCACAATCCTCTTGCCTCTGCCTCCCGAGTGCTGGGATTACAGGCATGAGCCACCACGCCCGGCACTGTGGTATGTGGTACTGGTTGCTGCTGGGTGTGGGTCTCCACACCCAGTATTGTTATGTGGTTACCGGGGAATCGAACCTGGGCCCTTGCGCTTGCAAGACAAGCGCCGGAACCACTGAGCTAACTCCCCGGCCCCCATAAGCTATGTTCTTGCTCAATAAAAATGGAACTGATCCTCTGAAATCTTCCCCAGAGCTGCTGTTTGACATCATATATTCACTGTTGTTACTAACAATATTTTAATTAAATTCTCTTCAAAATTAGTTTTAGTAAAGGAAGAAATATCCAAGAGAAGAGATGAACATTCAAGTTTTATTGGTCCTAATTACTGAAAAGAAAAAGTAGTAGAGAGTAAATATGGAATTCTGTGTGGAGAGTGATGGGCATAAGAGTATCCTGAGTTCTTTCAGGACTTGGGTAAGATCATTGTCTGGAAAGTAATTATGCTGTCATATTTGCTAAAAGCATCTATGTAGTGTAATAAATCACAGTACTATTCTATCTGTTCTTGAACATTAAAACTCTTGGAATAATTTTGCTTGTAACTTCTTCAAGTTACAAAATGATGCAACTCTCATTTAAGATGAATACTGTAATTACTAAGAATACATTTTTCATAAAAGAGTTAGTCTATCAATTTCTCTCAGCATCTTAGAAATAATCATCAGATATTCTGCGAACTGCCACGTTAAACATTAGTTCCTTTGCTGTAATCCGTATCTTAGCTAATTTGATCAGGCAAGATTTGGGGGGAAATATAAGAAAGACTTCCTTTGAACTTTATAGAGGTGCAAATGGTATTTCTGGGCTACTAAACCCAATATAGTAATTTGGTTTAAAAATATACTAACGATATTTTTGTATTCATTAAATCTAATATATTGAGCCTTTTGTGTCATTACTAGTAAAAAGAATTAGATAATGATTACGCAAGTTGCATGTACTTTGGTACTTTCAAGACTAACATTACTTATTGAAGATATATTACCTGAAGATATATTAAGTAACAGCTCTGTTACTTGATATGATTATGGACAGACTTCTTAACTACTTTGCATCTCACTCTATTCATCCATAAAATGGAATGATAATAGTATATCATAGTCATTCAAAGATGGTATGAAGTAATAAAATGCTTGAAATAGTACTTGGTAAACAAGAAAGGATGAATAATTGCTCTAGATTTAGCATTTTATTATTGCTGGTGATTTATTATTGTTTTCCTTCTAATAAGATTTCAGTAAGCTAATACAGAATCCATGTAGACAATCTAAAGAATGAATAAAAAGATGTAAACATTTTTAGCTGATACTGTAGAAGTCAATCTAATACTTATTTAGTATAATTGTAAATTTTCAACTTGGATTTTTCTTAGATATGTATCAAGTTATGTTATTTCATTTCTACCTTGTTTTTAAAATTTTTCTTTCTTAGTAATATATCACTATTAACGGTGTATTTTTAACTTTCATGTATTTATAAATATAGCATAAATTGGTGATGAAGAATTAGGTCTGAGAAAAAAAAATGTCCTAAGACAAGCTGAAACAAATAAAACTGAAATAATTTAGTCAAAACTATTGTAATATAAAAGAAAAAGGATTACAGAATATAACTGTGAAGTTTTCAATCTTTACTTCTTTTAATATTTTTTCCTCCTCAAATTTTTCCCCTCTCTTCTGTTATCCTGATGACAGAAATGTTAGATATTTTCTTAACATTTCATAGGTCATTCATGTTGTGTCCCTGTTTCAATTTATCTTCTATCTGTTGTTTAGCCTGTGTAATTTCTCTTGTCCTTAAAATTAATTAGTTCCTGTTTTTTCTTTTTTTGGTCTTTTGAATTCTACTGTTAAGTCTATCCAGTGGGTTTTAAAAATTTAGTTATTGTATTTTTTAGTTTTCAAATTTTCATTAGATTTTTAAAAATATTTTGAAACGTTTATTTCAGAGTATCTTTTCACTTGTTTCAAGTGTATATATACTTGTGATTGGAAACATTTTTATGATGGTTGCTTTAACATTTGGTCAGATAAACACCTCTGTTTTCTCATCGTTTATATCTATTAATTGTCTTTTTGCTTGTAAGTTCAAATTCACTCACTTCTTGTAAAGATAACTTTTAAAAATTGAAATCTGGCCAAAAGGAATTTGTATTATAGAGCCTTGCATCTAATCTCAGCTGAGACTGGGCATGTTCAGGGTGGTATGGCCATAGGCTTTGCACGTAATTTCAATCTTTCGTTTTCTATCTTTTTTTTTTTTTTTTACTTATTAGGACTCCCTTGTCAGCAAAGGGAAGGGGTAGTTATGACTCTGTTAATGTCAGGTGGGGATGGAGATTGAGATTCTTCTCTCCTTTACGACACGAAGGACTTTAGGAGCAATAGAAAAAGGGTCTGTGCCCTTACTGTACTGGGGTGAGAATTCTGATTCTCACTAGGACTTCACTCAGTGGGCAGAGTGTTTCATTATCAGAGTATTTGAGAGGAGCTGGCATCATTGACACTGAAGTCAATGATGAAGTCAATGAAGTTTTGACTCTCCCTAGGCCATATGGAACCCTACAGAACAGTGGAGAGGAGGATGTTACCTCATTACCACTGGGGTGTGTGGAAGTCTGGGTCTTGCTATGAGAGGGAGATGAGGTTGCATTTTCTCTGGTATTTAACTATTATAAAGTAGTTTTCTAAAACTTTTCTTTTTTGGTAGTTTGCTTCTTTTTATGATCCTTTGGTTTGAAAGGGTAGGCTATGTTTGAGTCTTTTTATTGTTTGTTTGCAGTGATATACCTGAGAGTCAACTTGTCCAGTTCCAAATCTGGAATATATAAGGCAAAAAAAAAAAAAAAATTTCCCCAATTTACCACTTTGTTATTCTTCAGATTGCAATTTTACTGCTGACTTGCTGCCTTCTTTCCACCTTTCAGTGTCTTCTTGTGCTTGTTGTATATACATCCACAGTTTTTGATTTTACTAAGCAAGAGAAGTAGGAAGAGGTACTTGTCCACTTTTTAAAAAGTGGAATTCAGGCAAGTCAGGATTCAAATTAATGTGAAACTAAGTATGAATATTTGAGAACTGTGTATATTTTAAACTAAAGGGAATAAAATTCCTCAAATAAACCTAGTAAATTTTTTTTCCCAATTTGTGGCATCGATTAATTATTTAACAAAGGTAGAAGAGAAAAAGAGATTTTAAATTTCTCATATCACCAATTGACTATATTAGTGAGAATAATTTTATTTTAATATTGAATCTTATGAAATATTATCATTCTACCTCCCAGATGAAATAAAATATACCTTCAAGATAGTCAACCTATTAAGAGCTGGGTTAATTACACTGAACATGAATTTGAATTTAAATGCCTACACTGTCTATTTCAAAGGAGAAAATAGAAATGCTTAATGAGAATAAGATTGGTAGACTTCTCTGCTCCTTCATTAGTACACTAGAAATCAGGCAAATTTTTAAGAAAAATGAATAAATGACTCCAGCTCTTAACATTACTGTTGGAAAGAGGCCATGATACATCCAGCTTTCTGCATATTTCATTGTGAAGCATTTTTGATCTTAAAAAAAGTTTTGGACAAATATTCACTATATGAAATGACTATAAATTACCTAAAACTCTAATGGGTGTTTTTCAGTGCTTGGTGAGTGTTTGTTGTGTCTGCTCTACTCTGCCTCTAGGTCAGCCATTTAATGTGTCTGAGGCACAGTGGGGTTTGGGATGTTGCTTGTAGCCAATGAGCAGTTTTCAGAATTATAGGGTTCAGTGATCTGTGCAGGAGCCTTTTCTATTTGGCTGAAGTGTCAGTATTTTACTATGTAACACTGAGGAAGAATGTTTTATATGTCCAGTCTTGAGGAGTCACTCTAGTGCACCTGTGGGAGGATTTGATTGTATGAGTAGTTATACCAGTTCTCAAGGCCACAGCTGTTATGAGGATTTTACTGAAAATGTTAAGAATTAATCCTGTAACTCAAAATCAGTGGATCAAACTAAATTGCTCTCCATAAATCTCAGAAATTAAAATTTAAAAAAGGAGTGAGCCTTTTTGGGTAAATTCCCTAATGATCTGGACAATAAGGTATTGAAAAAATTTAAAACTAATCCCTTATCAGCTCTATAGACATGGTCCATGAATTTGGTGAACATGTTTTCTTTTAAAAACAAAATAAAACTAGTCTCCTTTGGCTACTGATAACACTCACTAAGAGGCTATTAAAGTTTTGGCAGCTACACATGCTTTTTAATGTGCACTGACTGAAATCCCAGTGAACAGCAAATACTCACTTTATGGGGCTTCTGTCAATGCCATGTGCCCCAACCAACGTGCAGTTAATGATGTGAACCACAGTGTGTGCCTGATTTTTATTTATAGCAAATCTGTATTATGAAAAAATATACTACTTGAAAATGGACTGGCCAGGTCAGCTGAGAATATCCTCACGTATAGTGTCTATTTTCATTACTATTCAGTAGAATGAGGCATGTTTTTCTTATTAAGGAACAGTAGGTTGCTGAAGGAGAGAAAGTAAAAGACATTTTGTAACTTGCAGGTTATCTTTATTAGAAATTCTATAGCTTCCTGACATAAACAGAAATATCCCATTAGTACTATTTTTATGAAAAATAAATGTTGTAGCATGTGGCATGTTGGCACTATAGAAATATTTGAGGGTTTCTACTTTCTAGTTGCTTTCATAATGAATGTACATTAAAATGAGGATTTTCTGCTACAGAAAATCTTTGGGTTTGGAATGCAAGGGGTTTTTTTGTTCATTTGTTTGTTTTGAGACAGGGTCTCGCTTTGTAGTTCAGGCTGGCCCTGAGCTCTGCCTCAAATTCACATCACAGCAATCCTCCTTCCTCTGCCTCCTGAGTGCTGGGATTACAGGCGTGAGCCACCACTCCTGGCACTGTGGTATGTGGTGCTGATTGCTGCTGGGGTGAGTCTCCACGTCCAGTATTGTATGTGGTTATGGAGGAATCGATCCTGGTCCCTTGCGCTTACAAGACAGGTGCTGGAACCACTGAGCTAACTCCCCGGCCTGGAGTACAAGTTTCTTAGAGACTTGTAACATAGTGTTTTAAATTAAATACACATAAATTTGAAAATCATACTGTAACCTAAATATGAAGAGCTAGAGCCTATCCTAATGTGTAAGGCAAGAATTAAGGAACTTCTTACTTTTGCATTCTAGAAAAAACATCCAGTTTTTCTGTAAAATTAAACAACTTTTTGTGATCAGTTAGGATTCTTAGTATCACCAAAGATGTGTGCAGTGTGTACTAGAATGTTTTCCCTTGTGACTTGGAAGCATGGATTTTTTTTGGTCTTGAGAAAATTATACTTTGCTCAGCAGAGACTCAGGTCCCTTGTACACTCTAGATCTCAAAGTTTTCTACTGAAAAGAAACAAATTTTATGTATATGGGGGGGTGGTAGGGTGGGTAGGGCTATGGGAAAAAACGAGAATTAAGTTGTGTCTTATACTGGTACAAATATCCATTATGGAGTGCAATCATGATGTGTATATTTAATGTACCAATAAAGATTAAAAAAATTACAAAATTTTTTTTTCTGCTGAATTCCTCAAGAACACATTGGTTTATGCATATTTTTTCTTTTACTATTTCTAGAATTCAAAAATTCAAGACTTTGTCTTTGTGGAAGATTTTGTGGGATTTATCTTTAACAGCATATCTTCAGCTGTCACTTTAGAATGATAATTATCTACCAAAGATAATTATATACCAAATCTCTGACTTTTAAAGGTTTCTGTCTTTGAGAGGCTGAGATGAGAGAATCATATTAGCCCCCAAATTTGAGATCAGCCTGGGCAACATAGTGAGATCCTACTGTAAAATTAAAAAATTTAAAGAAAGACTGCAATCGCATATCTCTTAACTTTTCTCAGGATGTCTGGCATTAGTTGATTTTTAAAAATCTTATTGTACATATACTGCTTATGTGTTTTCCAAGTATTTTTTAGTAATGATGACTTTTGTATTATGGTATAACACTAAGTTTAATAGTCTCATGCTTCAGTTGTTGCAATAATTTTTATGAACTCTTTCTCAAGGTTAAATAATTTGACAAACACTGATTATATTCCAGAACTGAAGGGAGAACTTTGAAAAAGAGACAGGTGAAGAGCTGATATCTCTAGACCCATAATATAGCAGGAATAAGAAGAAATCATATGAATAGCTTACATGATTTCAGGAAATCAGTAAAAAAAACAAGCACAGTGCACTAGGAGGTCAGAGGAGAGAGAAATGACTCACTCTTATTGCAGGGCTTGAGGAAGGTTTGCAGACATGATGGTATTTGGATGAACTCTTCCCAACAGTGAGCAAATGGAAGAATAGGAAACCTAAGAAATATAAGGATCAAGGAAAGAAAATCAAGGCAGATTCAAAGCAAATGGCTTTAGGAAATGGGTTTGGCAAATCATATTACAGTGGGATTAAATCATGGGAAAAGAGAATTGGTGTATGTTGTGCTGGAAGACAGGTCATGACTGGGAATATTAATGTGACACCAAATGTAGATTATAAAAACCAGTGATTTTTTCCCCCAGTGTAACATATAAAATTTATATACAATAAAATGGAACCATATGCATATAATTTCAATCATGATAAAATGAACATTGGTATACCTCTAAACCCTCCAATATGTTTCTCCTATTACATTTTGTCCCTCTTAGATTGAATAAAAACTGATATTTACATGTTCTTAACCATCCTTTTGCTTTCTTTCACAATTTTTGAAAAAAAATTCATCAACATGTGTGTAGTGCTTTACATTTCTCATACGGGGTAGTACACATATATGACTGATTTTAATTCCTTTTTAATCCCCTTCTTGTCCCTCACATACTGCTCCCTCCATCTCTTGATTGCCTCCTTTTTTGGATATATTAGCAGTCCATAACATTATGTTTACATTTCTTGTGTGGGGCTTATGCATGTGTGTGACATACACTAGCATCCCTTTTCACATCCTGTCTCTGTCCTCCCTCAATCTCTTGATCTCTTTCCCCTTTAAGATGTTTCCATACTTTCTATTATCTGTCTTTTATTTTACTCTTTGTGCATAATTTAGATTTGTGCTATAAAAGAAACCATGGAATATTTAAGCTTGTGTGTCCACTTTATTCCACTCAACAGTATGGTCTACAGGCATGTCTATTTCCATAATGACTCCAGTTTAGCTTTCCTTGTGGCAGAGTAGTTAGTATTGCATTGTGTATAAATACCACATTTTATTTATCCATTCCTCTTCATGGAGATATAGGCTGTCTACAAAAATTTAGCTTTATGAACTCTGCTACTAAAATATCTCCAGTTCCTTCTTCTAAAATATAATTTTGTTTTTCCCTCTTTTTCAGGTTCTATAAAAGGAATAATTCTATATGTAATCTTATATGACTTGCTATATTTTATTTCTTTATATTATTTTGATTGATACATAAAATTATAACATTATTTCTATGCATTTTATTCTTGTGTATTTGGAAAAGTTTTTAAGGTATTATACCTAGTCATGGAGTAGTTGGTTGGAAATGGGTTATAATCTTGATCAGTTTTGCTAAACATTTTTTTCCTGCTGCTTAAACAAACTTAAACTCCCCAATGGTAAGAACATTTGTGGGAGAATTTAAATTGTATCTTACACAAATGATACTTGGAATTTACTAGACTCAGGTTTGGCTAATATGAACTACACCCCTAGGACTTTTTAAATTAGTTTTTCAGAAAGGGGTTTCATGAAGTCACTAAATTGCCCAGCTTGAGATTGAGCTTGAAACTCTTTGTCTCAGCCTTCCAGAGTAGAGTTCTGGAATTTTAAGCATGTGCTACCATGCCCAGCCAGGAATCTTTGTTCTACATTTGCGTTTCTCAGATTACAAATGATATTAAATCCTTTTTCATATGCTTATTATTCATTGGTGTGCTCTAAGGTTTGTGGCCAATTCATTGTACTGTGTACTACAAGTTTACTCTTTTTAATTAATACATTACTATCTCTGTTCATGAATGCTTGTGTTTGTTCACAAACAGAAACATTACAGAAAATTCTTTTGTTATTTGAGAACTCTGAGTTGGATGATGGATATGACCATGGGCATCTTTCTTAAAGGAACATAAATGTGGTCATCTTTTCCAGACTTGTGAATGAATTAAGTTCCTGATCTCAGATATCACTATATATAAAAGTTACTCATACTTCCTGAATACCGTTTTGTTTATTTTGTATGTCATAAAAATTTCCTTGTAGGTTGTAATTTTCTTTTGAATTTTTCTTCAATATTGCCCATCTTAGTGGCCTCATTTTTATTCAATGCCCTCTTTTCAAAAGCCTGACCTCCAAATGTAGTCTTATTCTGAAGTACTGAAGATTGAATCTTTACTACGAATTTGGCAGGACACAATTCAGTTACAGTAAGTGTTTAGGAAGGGTATATATTTCAAGGTAACTCATAAGGATATTTTGTCCCATAGGGTAGGACAAAGATTTCAATATTTTATTTCTAAAATATTCTGTTTGTACAAGAAATGAATCCTAAATGCAATGGAAAATGGAATACTTGGATGGAGCGAAGTACAATGGGTACACCACAGTCCACACTGAGAAGAGACAATTTAGTCCCATGGTCAGACACCTGTCTTTCAGGTATGGCCTGGCTGTGGTCCTTGGTTCCTGATATCCTAATAAGATATCAAAGGTTAAGAGGTGCACCCAGGATTATAACCCCTCCCCACACAGCTGAGTTTATGGTCTCTCTAGGAGACACATTGCCGTTTGTCATGGCAGCCTGTCCCACAGACTCTAGCTTTCATTTAAAACAGCTGATAAATTGCCCTATCAATAGCTGATTTGGAGCTGCCTGAAATGTTCTAGGTAATGAATGGTAAGATCCAGCTTTCCTTAGTTTCTCTTTTTCTAGCTCTGGCCCAAGCCATCCTCTTCCTTCTTTACCACTAATCTTGCCCCGGCGCCCATTACTCTCTAGCCCCTCAGCTCGCACTTTATGTTGTCGTCCTCCAGGTGACTGGCCATGCTTAGGTGACTCACTGTAAACACCTGACTCTAATGTGCTCCTTTAATCCCCAGCATCTCAGCTCACACATTATGTTGTTGTCCTCCCGGTAGCTGGCCATGCCTAGGTGACTCATGTAAACACCTGACACTAATGTGGTCTGGGCACTGTCTGTCCTCTGGCTTTTCATGGCAGTACAGTGAGTGGCTTCAGGAACTTTTATTTCCTGGTAGATCGTTAGGTAATTTTGTAGTTAGTAGTCTATATAGTAATGTAATGTGCCCATCACTCTAGTAATAGATATGAAAATTATCTCATGAAGCTTGAATCATGACATATTATGATAGTTTCTTTTTAATCAGAAAGAGCTTTTAAAATCAAAGTGAAAAATGTATGGAATCAAGGCTCCAAAATATTAGAGCAGATACAATTTTCAAGTAGAAATTGTTTTATTCACTTAAGCATAAAATACTGTATTCTTAATGTCACTAATACATTTCTTTTAGAAAATATTTCCTCTTTAGAATGGAGTTAAAGTTCCCACAAATTAATTTTGAATTTTGTGATTCTTTTTACTGTTGAAAGTAAAGTCTGAGTTTTGTCTGTTATTTCTAGAAACAAACTTCCTTTTGAAGGTTGGTTTGCTCTAGTTAGTGTCTGGTACCTTGGATATAGGCAGTGCTTCTTCTTCTTTTTTAAAAATAGTACCTTCCACACTGTAACATCAGGGAAATGCTTCTTTGCTTTGAGACCGAAATGCAAATGCTCTTTGACTTTGAATATGTATTGGTTTTGCTCCATCATAAAGCTTAAAAATCATTAAGTCAAATCAACATGTCAATGCCCAACTTTGTATGATTTGCCCTAATTGCTTGTTATGGATATTGATTTATGAATGTTCTTTACTCCTTTTTTGCTAACTCTTAAGTCCAGCCAATATATATCAAATGACTGATGTGTGCAAAAGACTTTCTTATGCTCTTCAGCTCCTCCAGAGAGGAATATTTTAATTTTTTTCACTTTGTTATGCCTCACAGTAAACCCAGTAAACTATAGCCTTTTAAGGTCCATAAATTTTGGTTGATTAATATCTAATAGAAGTAACTAAAGAAAGAAAAATTTCAATTGTTATCATACTTAGAGAACCCAGAAAAGAGCACTGATTACATCCTATCTTCACCATACTTTGTAATAATTTACTTGTGTTTTAAAAATATGACCACAGGGGCTGGGGATTTAGCTCAGTGGTTCCAGCACCTGTCTTGCAAGTGCAAGGACTTGGGCTCGATCCCCAGTAACCACATACAATATGGGGTGTGGAGACTCACGCCCAGCAGCAACCAGTACCACATACCACAGTGCCGGGCGTGGTGGCTCACGCCTGTAATCCCAGCACTCGGGAGGCAGAGGCAGGAGGATTGCTGTGATGTGAGTTTGATTCTGAACTGCCCAAATAGGTTGGACAATCACAAAACAAGTGTGAAAGAAACTCTACTGTGAAGTTTTTGAGTAATATAAAGATTTTCACCTGTTTTCTATTATGCTTTCAATACTGTCAGGTCTGTCTGTCTCCCCCACAAACTAAACTCAAGCACATCCTCAGCCTTTAAAAATTTTAATTTTGAAATAGGATCTCACTCAGCATCCCTCGTTTGTGTCTAGCTTGCAATCCTCCTGCCTCAGCATTTGAGAACGCTGGGATCACAGAGGTGTGCCACTCAGACACATTTGCTCGCTCGCTCTTGACTGACCCTCAGCATTTTCCTACCTCTACTGTTTATCTCACCTTCTTGCTATCTACACTCCACCAGGGGCACAAATTAATAGAAATACAGAGCCTCTGTAGAGGCTACAGAGCCTACAGAGTTTCAGAGCCTCCTTACTGCATTTGTGCTGTGTCTTTCTTGGTCTCCCTAGAGGATAATATTCCTTTATTCAACATAATCTTTCTGGCACCATCCTTTTCTCCATCTTTATTTCTTTTCTCGATGTGCCAGTCTCCAGAAGGTTTAGTCTACATCTCATTAGGCAGTATTTTGAAAGCAAAATGAGCAGATGACATGGATATAAAGTCTGCTGTCATACTAGCTGATAGTGTTATTTAAGATTGCATTTCAGCATCTAGAGTCACTTGAACACTACCTAATACCACTAGTTTACAGTTAGAAGATAAAATAATGGTAATCTGTGGGAAAGAGTCATTCTGATATGGAATAGTTATTTGAAGTTATAATATCCAATATGCAATTCTTTATTTTTATTTATTGATTTATTTTATTTTTTATTCAGGGTCTCACTTTTGTAGTTCAGGCTGGCCCTGAGCTCAGCCTCAAACTCACAGAAATCCTCCTGCCTCTGTCTCCTGAATGCTGGGATTACAGGCGTGAGCCACCCCTCTTGGCACTGTGGAATGTGGTGCTAATTGCTGGTGGGTGTGAGTCTCCATGCCCAGCATTGTTGTGTGTGGTTACCTGGAAATTGAACCTGGGCCCTTGAGTTTGTATGACAGGCCCTGGAACTACTGAGCTAAATCTGGCCCAATATCCAATTCTTAATACAGTTTTGCTCTTGTGGTTTAGTTTCTAACTTTTATAAGTCAATATTTATTATATTTTAAAAAATGATGTGATCTGAAACTAGATTATTTGTCTACTGTATCACCTTAGCCTCTGACAAATAATGCCCTAAAATAGTTAGAGCAAATGAAGTTCAATATATTCCTGAAGGAAGACACTGAATGTATATGAAATCATTTGTACTTAATGAAAATTCATTGTTAATATTATCAAACTGTGAAAGAAATGTAGTGCTTTCATTTTTGCTTGACTGCATATTTTAATGAAAAATACCATTATTATCACTAGTGGAAGTTTAACAAAAATAGTACACTATGTGTGATTTTTTAACATGGAACATTAATTAATCATATCATGTTGGCATTTATTAATTTATCTTTATAATTTTAGGTAATTAGAAAAGGAAAAATAACACTTTGATGTATTAGTGTAATTGAAATTCTTACAAAATAACAAAACATTATTTCAACTTTATATGGTCATATAGTATAATAAAAAATTTGCTTACATTCAAAAGAAGTTTATCAGTCAGCTACATTTCATATTTTATATTCAAATTGGCACACATTCCAAATAAGTTTTGCAGTATAAAAGTAGACTACAGATAAGCTTCCAGCAAAAAACATAAAATTTCAAAATGTTAATTTTTTTTTTTTTTGAGACCAGGTCTTGCTTTGTAGTTCAGGCTGGCCCTGAGCTCAGCTTAAACTCACAGGAATCCTCCTACCTTTGCCTCATGAGTACTGGGATTACAGGCATGAGTCACTACGCCCTAAACTGTGGTATGTGGTACTGATTGCTGGTGGTCCTGAGTCTCCACGCCTAGTATTGTTGTATGTGGTTACCATGGATAGAGCCTGGGTCTTTGTGCTTACAAGACAGGTGCTGGCACCACTGAGCTAAATCCCTGGCCCCTTAAAATGGTATTATTTTTGTTAACATTTTTTGGCATTTGGAAGTATATTGAACTCTGAATTTGAATATTAACACTTTGTACTCTCTCTCTCTCTGTGTCTGTTTCTCTCTCTCTCTCTGCTCTCTCCCTCCCTCTGTTCTTCCCTCTCTACTGACTAAAATATATTTGAATACAATGACAGACATGCATTTTCAAATTTGCATGTAATTGTTATCCATGAATTCTCAAATGAGGAATTGTATGACATAAAGCTACAGTTTAGCTTTCTGGCACAGTTTGTAAACTATAATGCCCAAAATATTAACCATAGTTTTGAAAATTATTTAAACAGAGATATTGATAAATTTTATTTTTTAAAAAGTTTATTTCTCTTGAAGTATAATCCATTCATTAAAACTTTTTACCTATTAATTTTTTATGAGTACGTTGTGTGATACCTAATGAATACATTCATCATGGAGAATTAGTATGTATACTCATTGCATTTAAATATTTTTGCTTCTCTTTTACCTTCTTCTCAGTGAAAATGCAATGTACTTTCATTTTGGTTAAAGAGATTTATTAAACAGCTCTTTTTTTAAAGAGTATTTGTATACTTTCACTTTTAATTAGCACATCATAAACAAACATATTTTTGGATTACAGTGTCACATTTCCGATCCAAAATCAAAGCCCTGTCAGAGAATGTCAAGTGACAAACTGCATGTGGTGAAGTCAGTTACACAACTGCATCAGATGGTACACTTTAAGTAAGAATCTAACACTTATGTCATTTGTACATGGCCTACTCATTGCTATTTCCTGCTTTTGTGTTCTGCTGTGTTGTCTAATTATTTAATTATATATTACAATAGAAATAAAGTAAACAATAAATGCAATATGTGAGAGTGCTCTGAAAACCATCTACGCCAATGACCTGGTCCATGGAAAAAAAATGCCTTCTGCAAACTGGTCTCTGGTGCCAGGAAGGGTGGAGACTGCTATTATAGTATATGAAAAGATAGTTCTCTCTGGCTGTGCTGTTGTCCCATTGATTATCTCCTATGTCCTGCCAGCATATATTTCCTAGTCTTTGTTAATCCATCATCTACTGTGAGACACAATTTACTCATCCATAGTTAGTTACCTAGGAGATATTGCACAGTTTGGAATATTTTAAAACATTCTAAAATGAGATTAAATGAGAATAGTAGTTTTGCTTTATATTATTTTTATTTTGTTATTGGTATTAACAGACATAGTTGTGTAGAATAGGCCCACAAGTTGTTTGCTCAATATCTGAATAAATATCTAAATAGTATCTGTTTATCTAATATAAATAAAGACACTCTAGACTCTTTACTAAACTGTTGAGATTTTCTTCGCAGGTTTCAATTATATGCGAGCTCTTGTTTATTTTTAAACAGATGGGTACTTTATATTGAAGAAAAATTCAATTTGTCATTTTCTATCTTTGACATTTATAGCATTAGAATCTAACAGATGTGAGGATCAAAGGATAATACAGGTCCTTAAGCAGTGATGTTCTCTGGCTTACAGTGACAACAGAAGGCTGAAGTTAGCTACACGGTTCTTTACTTTTCTGAGTATTGGACACCCCTAGTTTTGAAGAACCTATGGCATGAAAGCTCTAAGCCTATATTCAGCCCAATACAGTTTTTCTTTCTATGTTACCTGGACTTAATTTGCCAGAGAGCAAGGGAGGCTACCACAGTGGCAAGTTCGATTACTCTCTTTGCTGAAAATGTTGTATTTTCGGAACATGTGATATAATTATATGCAATGTTAGAGGGAAAGAAAAGGTGAGAGTTTTGTGAGGTTCAATTTTTTGTAACTTAAGAAAGCCTTTAAAATTAATATTTTAACACATATTTGACAAACTGTATTGCAAAATTATGTAATTACTGAGAAAGTTCTTTTGGGTTTTGTCAAAGCTTACTATGAATATTTCTTCCTTTCCAGTCAAAAATTGGAAGTTTTTAAGGTGAAACTAACCATGTCTTAAATTATAGCTTAGCAGTCACGTTAATGGCCACACTGAAGAGTGTCTGTAAATTGGGAAAGCTATTCCATTAAGACTTATTAGGAGATAGAATATTTACATGTCTGTGACTTATTTATCTCACTTATGAGTATGTTCTCAAGTTACATCCATTTGAATATAAATGACTCATATTTATCATTCTTTATAGAAGAGTAATATTCCATTTTATAGAAAAAGCACATCTTCTTTATCCAGTCTCCAGTGATGGGCATTTGGGCTGTTTACAAGATTTAGTTATCACAAACTGAGCTGCTATAAACATGGGTTCACATACGTCTCTGTGATATGAATATTTTAGTTCTTTCATGTATATCCCTAGTGGGGGAATAACAGGGTCAAATAGGATGTCTAATCCTAGGTTTTGAGGAATCTTCACAATACTTGTACCAGTCTACATTCCCACCAACAGTAGAGAAGTTCTTTTCTCATCTCAGATTCACCAGTATTTGCTGTTAGTTGACTTTGTGATACCAGCTATTCTTTGTGGAGTGAGATGCAATGATAGATACTGTGAAATAGAAATGAGAATTTGTACTAGTATGTGACACAACTTAATTCACATTTTTTCCCCACAGCCCTACCCACCCTACCACCCCCACCTCCTATATACATAAACTTTGTTTCCTTTCTTTTTTGTTATAATCTCATTGTTTTTCCCACTTTACCCTATTTCGCTTTGAGTATTTTCTATTTCACAATGTATATCATACATTCTAGAACTCATTTACATCTTCATTTTCTCATACCAGAGAAAAGATACTGTATTTACACATCTGTGACCTATTTATTTCACTTATGAGGATGTCCTCAAGGTACGTCCATTTAAGTATAAATGATTCAAATTCATCATTTTTTATGGCAGTGTAATACTCCATTCTGTAGAAGAACCATAACTTTTTAATTCAGTCTCTAGTTGATGGACATTTTGATTGCTTCCAAGATTTATCAATCACAAATTGCGCTGCTATAAACATGGATGCACATATGTCACTGTGATATGAATCTTTTAATTCTTTTGTGTATATACCTAGCAGAGGAAGAGCAAGGTCAAATCACACCTCTAACTGTAGTTTTTTGAGGAATCTCCAAACTGATCTCCGCAGGGGTTGTATGAGTCTACATTCCCACCAACAGTGGAGAAGGGTTCCTTCTTCTCCTCTTTGCCCAAAACCCCCACTTTGAACACAGCAGTTGCTTGGAGCAAAGTCTCAGAGGAAGTGTAGACACACTCAGAAAGACAGTTTGGTAATAAATGCAACATATGTGGCACAATCCTAGTGGTCCATAGTTTACAATATACATACAAGAAAGGAGAGTGAAAACAAGCAGAATGAAAAGTCAGGGCCTTAAAGAATGTTATTTTGGAGACAGAGAATTAAATATATAGAAGAGAGGTGCATCTTGGAGGTATTGTTATGAAGAAAACAAAGGAAATAAGGGAATGTTTTATTAGTCTTGCAGAATTGATATCACATCATTAATACATCACTGACATGACAATCCCACCCCCAAATTTATAACCATTTATTAAGGAAACTGAACTTCACCAGACTTACCACGGGGAGTTGTCTAGTAGTTGGCATGGTTTCAAATGGAACGAGGAAAACACCATGAATTTCATTCAAAACTAATATCAGAAAAGGCCTAAAAAAAAAAAATAAGGGCCAGGGATTTAGCTCAGTGGCTCTTGCACCTGCCTTGCAAGTGCAAGGTCCCTAGTTTGATGCCGGTATCACACACCTGTAATCCCAGCACTTAGGAGACAGAGGCAGGAGGATTGCTGAGTTCGAGGCAGAGTTCAGGACCAGCCTGAACTACAAAGCGATACCCTGTCTCAAGAAAACACAAAATACAAAAAGAAACAAACAAAAACCAATCAAACATTTTCACTTACAAAAATTTTCTTAAAATTTTGAAAAAAATAAAATGAACAAATCAGTGCAGCCTGAATAATTTCATGTAAACATTTATATAGCAAATTCATTTTAAGTCTCTAATTTGTAAACTAAAATTACAAAATATCCAAAATATGAGAGGAAATGTAAATTATTTGAGTAAAGAAAAAAAAATCAAGAACTGTATCAAAAGTAATGACAGAGTATGAAGTAATTACACAATGCTAACTGTAGAATAAATTTCAGTAATAATTTATAAAAGACAGTGAAGAAAAGGAGAATGAGCATAACATGAAGAAGAAATAAAAATGTGTTTGAAATCATAAAAGACAAATGAGATATAATTTATATATAATTAGAGTTTCTGAAATTAAAGAAGATATGACAATAAAATAAAAATCAAAATTGAGGAAAACGTTTTGAAATAAAGGAACTCTGAATAATTTTAGATTTATTGCCCTGGATATCTGGGAAAATTGAATAGAGCAATCAACCAGGAAATATATTCTCATACATCTTTAAAAAGAAATAATAATTAGGAAATTTCTAGATTTCTAAGAAAAAGAAAAATTTTTAAATCAAGGTAACAATAGAACACGATTTTCAAAAATATTAAGGGAAAAATGCTGTTAGGTTTATGTATCAAATAAATTACTTGTTTTTTCCTTACCAGAAAATTAAATTGTACTCTTGGTTCCCAAATCCTATCCAAATCCTAAACTGTTATCAAACATCTGTGTATTTTCCTTTAATTTGTCCCAATATGCTTATATTCCTTGTATGATAGACATGTGCGACGGAGACATCACATGAAAGTGAGCAATAAATTTATAACATATGCCCTATGACATAATTTATATATAATTAATTTATCTACATCCTGAATAATTAGTTACAATTTCAGCTTTGGAAATTTTTAATTTAATTTAATTTATTTACTTATTGCAGGCCAAGAATCAAAGTAGGGACCCTTTGCTTCCAAGGTTCACATGGCATCACCTGAGCTAAATGCATGGCTCTTCAACTTTAGAAATTTTAACCCCTTGTAAATTAGAATACAATATTAATTACAACATAAAAAATACTCAAAATTTGTTTTGAAAGATTCTGAGTCTCTGATTCTTAAGTGAAAATTGCCTTTTCTCTTTGCTGGTAGTTTCTTTTGCTGTGCAGAAACCTCTCAATAGGATGAGATCCCATTTATTGATTTCTTCTACCAGTTCTCATGTTATGGAGGATTTGTTCATAAAAATTTTCCCTAAACCAATGTCTTAAAGAGTTTTACCTAACCTGTTTTGTAGCAGATTTAGTGTGTCTGTTTTAATATTTAGGTCCCTAATCCACTTTGGTTTTATTTTGGTACATGGTGAAAGAGCTAGGTCTAGCTTTAGACTTTGTCAGGTTAAAGTCCAGTTTTTCCAGTACTATTTGTTAAAGAGGCTATCTTTCCTCCACTGAAAATATATAGGTCCTTTGTCAAAAATTAGATAGCTTAGTGTGTCTGGAGTTGTTTCTGGATCTTCTAATCTACTCCACTGGTCCTTGGGTCTGTTGCTTTGCCAGTACCATGCGTGTTTTTTTTTTTTTTTTTTTAATCACAGTGGCTTTGTAGTATAGTTTCAAGTTGGGGACTGTAATATTCTCCATCATGTCCTTATTGCTTAGAATTGCTTTTGCTATTCTAGGTCATTTGTGGCTCCAAATGAATTTCTGAATTGTTTTCTCTAGATCTATGAAATATGCTGTTGGGAGTTCAATTGGGATTGTGTTGAATCTATAAAATAGTTGTGGGAGTATAGCCATTTTGATTCTTTCAACCCAGGAACAAGAGATGTCTTTCCATTCTCTGGTATCTTCTTCTACCTCCTTTTTCAGAGTGCTATAATTTTCAGAGTAAAGGTCTTTCACCTCCTTTGTTAGACTGATTCCGAGGTATTTCCTTTTTTTGGGTGCTACTGTGAAGGGGGTTGATTCTCGAATTTCATGCTCAGTGAATCTGTTGTTTGTGTATATAAAGGCTAATGATTTTTGAGCATTAACCTTGTATTCAGCTACACTACTAAATTTGGCAATTAGGTCTAGCAGTCTCTTGGTTAAGTTTTTAGGATCCTCTAGATAGAGTATCATGTCTTCAGCAAATAATGACAATTTAACTTCTTTTCTTGTCTTTATTCCTTTTATTTCTTTCTCTTGCCTAATTGCTGTGGGTGAATTTTCCAAAACTATGTTGTACAGAAGTGCTGAGAGAGGACATCCTTGTCTTGTTCCTGATCTTAGTGTGAAAGGTTTCAATTTTTGACCATTTAGTATGATACTGGCTGAAGGTTTCTCATAGATAGCTTTTATTAGTTTGAGATACAGACCATTTATTCCAATCCTCTGAAGGATTTTGAACATAAATGGGTTTTGTATTTTGTAAAACGCTTTTTCTGCATCAGTTGAGGTGACCATATGATTTTTCTCCTTAAGTCTGTTAATGTAGTGTATACATTTATTGATTTACATGTTGAACCATCCCTGCATCCCTGGGATGAATCCAACTTGGTCAGGATGTATGATCTTTTTGATGATTGTCTATATTCTGTTTGCTAGTATGTTATTAAGGATTTTTGCATCACTTATGTACTGTTATTTTACCTTCATTTTGTGCTGAAAAAATTTAAACTCCAGGAACACAGCATCATTAGTAGTAAGAATGGGATTTGAACAGAGAGTTCTGGTTACAGAATTTATCTTCTTAAAATCAAATAAACCAAAGATAAACATAATTATTTTGTATTTATTTTCATCAATAAATTTGTGTTAGTTTTATGGCTCACTTTTTAAATGACACTTAAGGGATATTTAAGGAATTTATTTATTTTTTAAAATTTTAAATTTTTATTGGTACATTACATATATACATCATGATTGCTCTCCATAATGGGGATTTGTACCAGTATAAGACACAACTTAATTCTCATTTTTTCCCATAGCCCTACCCACCCTACCGCCCCCCCATACATAAAATTTGTTTCCTTACTTTTTTGTTACAATCTCATCATTTTTCCCCTTCACCCTATTTTACATAGAGCATGTTCTATTTCACAATATATAACATACAATTCTAGGGCTCATTTACATCTTTATTTTCTCATACCACAGACTTAAACTCTTAAAAATTTTTTCTTGGAAACAACCAAACTGTCCATCAATTGGAAACTGGATAAAGAAGATGTGGTTCTTTTATAGAATGGAGAATTATTCTGCCATAAAAAATGATAAGGTTTAGTGATTCATACTTAAATGGATATACCAGGCCACAGATGTGTAAATATAGTATCTTTTCTCTGGTATGACAAAATGAAGATGAAGGTAAGTTTTAGTATATATAGTACATATTGTGAAATAGAAAATATTTAAAAGCAAGAGGTTGTAGGGATAAATAATGAGGGTAAAAAGAATGTGATAGTAACAAAGAAATAAGGAAACAAAGCTTATATATATATATATATATATATATATATATATATATATGAAGTGAGGAGTTGTAGGGTGAGTGGGGGAATGGGAAAAAATGAGAATCAAGTCATGTCATATAATGGTACAAACTCTTGAATGCAATGATGATCTGTATATACCATGTACTGATAAAGATTTGAATAAAAAAAGAAAAACAATAAAGAAAAATATCTTACAAAAATTCTATAAAATTTCCTTACAATGGAATGCAATAAACAATAGAAGTAAAATATAACATAAAATTCTAGAATTCAGATGACCCGATAAATTCACAGATGATGAAACAGAAATCTCTGGATCTGTGATGGAAATAATTGGCAGTAGGAATAAGACAAAAGTAGCTGTCTAGGATCGAAGTTGAAATTATAGATAAGAGCGGGCAGTGCCAGAGAGGCAGTGGTTGGCGCCATTACACTCACACTGGGGTTGGAGCTCACTGACCTCCAGGCCCACACCGAAAGAGTACCCAGGGACTGAGTATAACAGTGGGGAGTGCTGAAGAGGCAGCGGTTGGCGCGATTGCATCCGCTCTGGGGTTGGAGCCTCCTGGCCTCCCGGCCCACACAGAAAGAACACCCAGGGATTGAGTGTAACAGTGGGCAATGGTAGCAGTTGGTACCATTGCATTTGCGCTGGGGTTGGAGCTTGTTGGTTTCCAGGCCAATGCCAGAAGTGCACCCAGGGTATAAGTATAATAGAGGGTAGAGCCGGGAAAGTGAAAGCCTGCACCATTGCAGCCAAGCAGGATCAGAATCTGACTTTCTCCACATCAACTGCAGAATCGCATCCAGGGACTCTGTATTGGTGAGTAAGTGGGCCTGTTGGAAAGTCAGCCAGTACCATTGCAGCTGCACAGGACTTGCAGCCTACTGGCCTCCAGGCCAACAGCACAAGCGAGCTCAGGGGACACTGTACTGGTGAGTAGGCAGGCCTATTGGAACCTCAGGCAGCACCACTGCAGCAGTGCAGGACCCAGCGCCTTCCTTCCTCTAAGAAGATGGGAGAAGGTGTTCTGACCGTATTGTTTGAGTAAATCATTTCGTGTGCCAGAGCTAGGGGTTTTTCTTTAGATTCCAATAACCAGAAATCAAGGCAGGTACAAAGCCAAAAACAACAGCAATGACAAAAACTCAGAGATGAGGAAACACTCAAAGTCTCAGATACAAAGATCCTCACCTCAAGTTAATACAGAGGGAAGAGAAATAGAGAAGTTTGAAGGCCAGTCTCCAAGGTCCTTGAAATGGTAACCAAAGCAGATCTAGTAAAATGGAAATCAGAACTGATCTCTGAGATGAAAGCAGAGATATTGGACACAGTCAACATGATGATTAATAAAGTTAAAGAGGAAATCATCGAGTTGATAGAATCCAAGATAGAAAAAACAATGGAACCTTTTAAATACCTACAAGAAGAGGTCCTGCAAATTAAGAAAGGAAGTGAAAGTTTATGCAATAGAATGAATACAGCAGAAGACTGAATTTCAGACCTAGAGGACAGGATCTCAACCAATGAACTGGAAAGGCATAATCTATTGAAAAAATCAAGGAATGATGAAAAGTCAATCCAACAGCTCTTAGGTGATTCAAAGAAGAATAACATAAGATTGATTGGAGTCCTGGAGGAAGCAGGACACAATGCTAAAGACATTAAAAAACTATTCACAGAGATAATGGCTGAAAACATCACAGGAAAAGAAAAGAATTGGACATTCAAATATATGAAGCATGCAGAACTCCACACACCCGTGACATGAAAAAAATCTACACCTAGGCATATTATTATAAAAGTTCCAGATATTAAAAAAAAAAAAAAAGAAATACTGAAAGCAGCCAGAGAAAAGAAAAGGAAACAGTTACATTCCAAGGGAAACCCATCAGGATCACAGCAGACTTTTCAACTGAAACACTCAATGCAAGAAGAGCCTGGAGTGAAGTGTTTCAAGCCCTAAAAGAAAACAACTTCCAACCCAGACTGATTTATCCTGCAAAACTATCCTTCAAAATTGATGGGAAAATAAGATACTTTCATGAAAAAGAACACCTGAAAAACTTCACAAATATGAAACCTGTGCTCCAAAACATTCTAAACAATATTTTGGAGAAAAATAAGTAAAATTATAAATCCAAGAGATCAAAGTAAGTCATCCCATGGGACCAAACAAGAAATTGATGGGAAAAGGGCAAAAGTAGAAAAACAGAGCCAAGAACAGCAAAATATAGCAGCACTAAATTTACCTATATCAGTCATAACCATTAATGTCAATGGACTCAACGTGCCAATTAAGAGATACAGACTGGCAGAGTGGATCAAGAAGCAACATACTACAATCTGCTGCATACAAGAAACACATCTAATTCAGAAAGAAACCCATGGACTGAAAGTAAAAGGATGGAAAATAATATTCCATGCAAAAGGAAACAGCAAGGAAGCAGGAGTGGTGATCTTATTGGCAGACAGAATAGATTTCAAGCCAAAACTGATCGAGACAGATAAAGATGGACACTATCTTTTAGTTCAGGGAAAAATCCAAGAGAAAGAAATAACAATCTTAAATATCTATGCTCCAAATTCTAATGCACCCAACTATATAAAACAAACATTAATGGACATGAAAAACCAGATAAACTCAAATACAATAATAGTAGGGGTCCTCAATACCCCACTGTCACAAAAAGACAGACTGACTGGATAAAAAGTCACTAAGGAAATCCTTGAGCGCAATCAGACTCTTCAGCAAATGGACGTAATAGTTGCCTACAGAGTATTTCACCCCACAAAGTCATTCTTCTCAGCTGCTCATGGATCATTCTCCAAAATAGACCATGGGCTTGTTCATAGAACAGGTTTAAGCAAATATAAAGGGATTGAAGTTATCCTTTGTATACTGTCAGACCATAGTGCCCTGAAATTGGAGCTGAATAGCAAAGGAAAGCCCAGGATCTTCACAAACACATGCAAACTGAACAACACTATGCTGATCAACCAATGGGTCAAGAAGAAATTAGAGAAGAAACTGAACAGTTCTTACAGCTAAACAATAACCCCAATACAACATATAGAAATTTATGGGACACAATGAAAGCAGTTCTACACGGACAATTCATAGTAGTGAAAGCCTACATCCAGAAAACAGAGCAAGCTCAAATAAACAATTTAATGTTGAACCTCAAGCAACTAGAAAGAGAGGAGCAAGAGAAACCCAAAGCTCACAATAGGTGAGAAATTATAAGGTTCTGGGCAGAAATTAATGCAGTAGAAACTAAGTGAGTGGTATAAAAAATCAATGAATTGAAAAGTTGGTTCTTTGAGAGAATAAACAAAATTAATAGACCCTTAGCCAACCTCATTAAACAAAGGAAGGAAAAGGCCCATATCTATGCTGTTAGGAATGAGAATGGAGAAATTACTACCAACCCAGAGGAAGTCCAGAGGATAATAAACACCTACTTTGAAAATTTATACTTTAATAAAATGAAAAACACAAAAAATGGATAGATTTCTAGACACATATGAACTCCCAATGCTGAATAAAGAAGATATAGAAATGTTATATGCCCCAATAATGATCTGTGAAATTGAAAATGTAATTAAAAACTTGTCAACAAAGAAAAGTCCTGGATCTGATGGTTTTACTGCTGAATTCTAGAAAACTTTTAAGAAGGGTTAGTGCTCTACTTCTGAAACTCGTTAATTACATTGAAAGGGAAGCAGTACTCACAAACTCATTCCTGGAAGCAACCATTACCCTGATTCCAAAAGCAGAGAAAGACCCAGCCCAAAAAGAGAACTACAGGCCAATATCCCTAATGAACAACAATTCAAAAATCCTCAATAAGATCCTGGCAAACAGAATATACAGAATTATCAAAAAGATTATGCACCTTGACCAAGCTGGATTCATCCCAGATATGGAAGGATGATTCAACATACATAAATCAATAATTATTATACACTATATTAACAGGCTCACGGATAAAAACCATATGGTCATCTCAATTGATGCAGAAAAAGCGTTTGACAAAATACAATACCCTTTTATGTTCAAAACCCTACAGAAGATGGGAATAAATGTTCTCTATCTTAAACTAATAAAAACTATCTGTGAGAAACCATCAGCCAGCATCATACTAAATGGTCAAAAATTGAAACCTTTCACACTAAGATCAGGAAGAAGACAAGGATGCTCTCTCTTACCACTTCTGTTCAATATAGTTCTGGAAATATTAGCCATAGCAATTAGGCAAGAGAAAGAAATAAAAAGAATAAAGATAGGAAAAGAAGATGTTAAACTGTCATTATTTGCTGATGACATGATACTATATCTAGAAGATCCTAAAAACTCAATTAAAAAACTGCTGGACCTATTAGTCAAATTTAGATGCATAGCTGGTTACAAGGTCAACGTTCAAATATTAGTAGCCTTTGTATGCACAAACAGTAGACCCACTGAGATAGAAATTGGGGTCAGTCCCTTTCACAATAGCACCCCCCCAAAAAAATATCTAGGAATCAATCTAACAAAGGAGGTGAAAGACCTCTATTCTGAAAACTATAGCACTTTGAATAAGGAGATAGAAGATGATATCAAAAATGGAAAGACATACCTTGCTTTTGGGTAGGAAGAACCAATATTGTCAAAATGGCTATATTCCTAAAACTACTCTACAGATTCAACGCAATTCTTATTGAAATCCCAACAGCATATTTCACAGATCTAGTTAAAAAAATCTAAACTTTCATCTGGAAACACAAAAGACCTAGAATAGCAAAAACTATTCTAAGCAACAGGATCATGGTGGGGTGTATTACTACTCTGAACCTGAAAGTATACTATAAAGCCACCATGATAAAAACTGCATGGTACTAGCAAAGTAACAGACCTGGGGATTAGTGGAGTAGACTAGAAGATCCAGAAACTACTCCAGATACACTGAGCTACCTCATATTTGACAAAGGAGCCAAAAATCCTCAATGGAGGAAAGATAGCCTCTTTAACAAATGGTGCTGGAAAAACTGCACTTTAGCTTACCACAGACTAAAACTAGACCTCGCTCACCGTGTGCCAGGCTAAATTCAAAGTGGATAAGAGACCTAAATATTAAAATAGACACTCTAAACCTGCTGCAAAATAAGTTAGTTAAACTCTTGTAGGGCCGGGGATTTAGCTCAGTCTTTCCGCTGCGTGTCTTGCAAGTGCAAGGGCCCGGGTTCAATCCCAGGTAACCACATACCATACTGGGTGTGGAAACTCACACTGAGCAGCAACCACATACCACAGTGCTGGGCGTCGTGGCTCACACCAATAATCCCAGCACTTGGGAGCCAGTGGCAGGAGGATTGCTGTGATGTTAGTTTGATGCTGAGCTCAGGGCCAGCCTGAACTACAAAGAGATACTCTGTTTCAAAAAACCTAAACAAACAAAGAAACAAGCAAAACCAAAAAACTTGAAGAAATTGGCTTAGGGAAAGTCTTCTTGAACTAAACCTGTATAGCACAGGAATTGGCAGAATAATTCAGCAAATGAACTTCATTCTTTTAAAAAACTTCTCCACAGCAAAGGAAACCACCAACAGAGCAAAAAGGCAAGCAACAATGTGGGAAAAAAAATCTTTACCAGCTGTTCCTTAGACAAAGCGCTACTATCTAGAATGTATAAAGAGCACACACACAAAAAAAATCAGCCCATCCAAATTTAAAGACCCCATTCAAAAATGGGCATCTGAAATGAACAGATACTTTTCAGAGGAAGAAGTAAGAGCAGCTAAGAAGCATATGAAGAAATTCTCAACATCCTTAGTCCCTCGAAAGATGGAGATGAAAATAACACTGAGATTTCATCTTACTCCACAAAGGATGGCTGCCATTTCAGACTCAGCCAACAACAAATGTTGGTGAGGCTGCGGAGAAGAAGGAACCCTTCTACACTGTTAGTGGGACTGTAGACTCGTACAACCCCTGTGGAAATCAGTTTGGAAATTCCTCAAAGAGCTAGGATTGGAGATCCCATTTGACCTGGCCATCACTCTACTAGGTATATACACAAAAGAGTTAAAAGATTCATATCAGAGTGACATGTGCACCCATGCTTATAACAGCTCAGTTTGTGATTGCTACATCTTGGAAACAACCCAAATATCCATCAACTGGAGACTGGATAAAAAAAATCTATGTGTATATTTAATGTACCAATAAAGATAATTTAAAAAAAAAATCTGTGGTTCTTCTACAGAATGGAGTATTACTCTGCCATAAAAAATGATAAGTTTGAATCATTTATACTTAAATGGATGTACCTTGAGGATATCCTCATAAGTGAAATAAATAGGTCACAGATAGGTAAATATCGCATCTTTTCTCTGGTATGAGAAAATAAAGATGTAAATGAGTTCTATAATTGTATGTTATATATTGTGAAGTAGAAAATACTCAAAGTAAAATAGGGTGAAGGTGGAAAAATAATGCGATTATACCAAAAAAGAAAGTAAACAAAGCTTATGTATATAGTGGGTGGGGGTCGTAGGTGAGTAGGGCTATGGGAAAAAATGAGAATTAAGTTGTGCCTTAAACTGGTATAAATTCCCATTGTGGGATGCAGTCATGATGTGTATATGTTGTTTACCAATAAAGATGTCAATGAAAAAAAAATAGATCTATTTGAAGAAAACCAGGTCACTGACCACTTGAATAGGATGTTGAAAAAGCATGCCTTAAAAACAGTGGCAGCTGGGGCAATAGAAACTGGCTTCCAGGTTCACCCAATACAGCTCACATGCAGCCTCTGCTCTGGACACTGAAGAACAGCGCTGTCGTCGCTGAGCCTTTTCCATGGCCATGAATCCAATCTTATCATTTATCTTTCTCTCTGTCATTCATTCAAGGGTTGACATTCGTGGTTTAAAAAAGGTCTGATTCTTTTGTGTATATCTCTAGCGGAGCTGTGGCTGGGTCAAATGGGACCTCCAATCCTGTTATATACACAAAGAATTAAAAGACTCATATCACAGTAACATATGTGCACCTGTGTTTATAGCTGCTCAGTTTGTGATTGCTAAATCTGGGATATTTGGCACCTTTCAAAGATAAGATGACTTAGTGTATCTGGAATTGTTTCTGGGTCTTCTAATTTGTTCCACTGAGCCTCAGATTTGTTACTTTGCCAGTATCATGTGATTTTTATCACAACAGCTTTGTAGTATAGTTTCAAGTTGTGGATTATAATATTGCCTGTCATGTCCTTGTTATTCAGAACGGCTTCTGCTAATCTAGGTCTTTTTTGGTTCTAGATGCATTGTTGGAGGATTTTCTCTAGATCTGTAAAATATGCTATTGGGATTTCAATCGGGATTTCATTGAATCTGTGTACTCTTGAGGAGTATAGCCATTTTGATGATACTGGTTCTTCCTACCCAGTAACAAAGTATGTCTTTCCATTTGATAATATCTGCTTCAATTTTCTTTGTCAGAATGCTGTAGTTTTCAGAGCAGAGCCTTTTTCCTTCTTTGATAGATTGACTCCTAGATATTTCATTTTTTGGATGCTATTGTAAAAAGAATTGACTCTCCAAATTTTTTCTCAGTGAGTCTGTTGTTTGTGTACACAAAGGCTATTGATTTTTGAACATTAACCTTGTATCTAGCTATGCTACTAAATTTGGCAATTAAGTTTGGCAGTGTTTTGGTTCAGTTTTTAGAATCTTTTATGTAGGGTATCATGTCATCAGCAAATAATGATAGTTTGACTTCTTCATTTTCTATCTTTATTCCTTTTATTTCTTTCTCTTGTCTAAATGTTATGGCCAGTGTTTTTAACACTATATTGAACAGGAGTGGTGAGAGTAGATATCCTTGTCTTGTTCCTGATCTTAGTATGAAAGGTTGCACTTTTTTATCATTTAGGCTGATGATAGATGTTGATTTCTCATATACTACTTTTATTAGGTTGAGATAAAGTGCATCTATTTCAATTTTCTCTAGAGTTTTAATAATGAATGTCTGTTGGATTTTGTCAAATACTTTTTCTGCGTGAATTGAGATGACCATATGGTTTTTTCCTTGAGTTTGTTAATATAGTGTATTACATTTATTGATTTACATATGTTGAATCATCCTTGCATTCCTGGATGAATCCAACTTAGTCTGGGCATATAATCTTCTTGATGATTCTCTGTATTCTGTTTGTCAATATCGTATTGAGGAGTTTTGAATCTATGTTCATTAGGGATATGTAGTTCTCTTTTTTGGTTGGGTCTTTCTCTGCTTTTGCAATGAAGGTGATGGTTGCATCAGAAATGATTTTGGGAGTACTGATTCCTTTTTTATTTCATTAAAGAGTTTGAGAATTAGTGGCATTAACTCTTCTTTGAAAGTTTTGTAGAATTCAGCATTAAAGCCATCAGGACCAGGGCTTCTCTTTGTTGGGAGGTTTTTAATTACATTTCAATTTCACATATTGATATTGGGGTAACATTTTTATATTTTCTTCCTTCAACTTTGGAAGTTCATATGTGTTTAAGAATCTATCCATTTCTTCTATATTTTACATCTTGTTGCAGTACTAATTTTTAAAGTTGTAACTTTAAATCTTCTGGACTTCCATTGGATCTGTGGTGATTTATCCCTTTCATTCCTAATAGTGTGGACTTTAGCTTTTTCCTTCCTTTGTTTATAAAGGCTTGTTAGAGGTCTGTCTATTTTGTTTATCCTTTAGAAGAACAAACTCCTCAATTCATTGATTTTTTTTGTATCATTCCTTAGTCTCTATTCCATTAATTCTGCTCTGATTCTTATATTTTTCTCCCTAATATGAGCTTTGGGTTTGTCTTATTCCTCCTTTTCTAGTAGCCTGAGTTTAAGCATGAGATTGTTTATTTGAGCTTGCTCTGTTTTCCTGGTGTAGGCATTCACTGCTATAAATTTCTCTCATAGAACTGCTTTCATTGTGTACAATAAATTCCTGTATGTTGTACTGAGGATATCATTTAATTGAAGAAACTGTTTAATTTTTATGTGACCCATTGTCTTTTTAAAAGAGTGCTGTTGAATTTCCATGCTTATGAAAATCTTAGAATTTATTTTGCTGTCCAGTTCCAATTTGAAGGCACTATTATCTGACAGTACAGAGGGAATGAATTTAGTTCTTTTGCATTTATTTTAACATGTTCTATGAACTAACATGTTGTCTATTTTGAGAGTGACTCATGAGCAGTTGAGAAGAATGTAAAGTCTGACTTTGTGGGGTGAATTACTCTGTAGACATTTATTAAATCTGTTGGGTTGATTTCTCATGGTCCCTTGAGATTTTTCATAAGTTATGCCTTTCCTATTCATTGCTTGTGATCCCTCTTCTAGGTCTAAAATTCAGTCCTAAGATTCATTCATCCTACTTTGCAAACTTTCATTCTCATTTTTATGATTTGAAATTCTGCTTGAAGCTGTTTAAAAGGTTCTTTGCTTTTGTTATCTTAGATTCTATCATGCCCCTCAACCCTCTAGCATTATTAATCATTTTATTCACTGTGGACAGTATCTCTGTTTTTAACTCTGTTCTGATTTCCATTTTACTAGATCTACTTTTGTTACCATCTCAATAAGTCCCAGTGGTTGAGCTTCAGTTTGCTCCAATTTCCTTTTTTCTTAATCACACAAGGGTGTGTTGGTCATCTTTGTATGT
>PVIR01018257.1:0-34049 GCA_004026965.1 Petromus typicus | reverse complement strand
TTTTTTTTTTCTTTGAGACAGCTTCTCGTTTTTAGTTCAGGCTGACCCCAAAATCGCTATGTCACCCATACTAGCCTTGAACTCAGCAATCTTCCTGCCTCTGCCTCCTGAGTGTTGGGGTTACAGGCATGAATCACCATGCCTGGCATTGTGGTATGTGGTTACTGGGGATAGAACCGGGGATGTTGTGCTTGCCAGGCAGACACTGGAACCACTGAGCTATATCCCGGACCCCCAGTCATTATTTCTGGAGTGAGATGCAATCTCAGTATTGTTTTAATTTGCCTTTCATAAATCACCAGCGATGGCTGGGGATTTAGCTTGTGGTTCCGGTGCCTGTCTTGCAAGCTCAAGGACCCGGGTTCAATCCCCGGTAACCACATAACAATATTGGGTGTGGAGCTCACTCCAGCAGCAATCAGTACCACATACCACAGTGCCGGGTGTGGTGGCTCACACCTGTAATCCCAGCACTCGGGAGGCAGAGGCAGGAGGACTGCTGTGATGTGAGTTGGAGGCTGAGCTCAGGGCCAACCTGAACTACAAAGCAAGACCCTGTCTCAAAAAATCTAAAAATAATAATAATAATAATAATAAATAAATAAATAAGCATAAATGGCCAGCGATGTTGAACATTTCTTTAAATATTCGTTTTCTGTTTCTGTTTCTTTTCCTTTCAGATGCCAGTTTTTGGACTGGGTCTTTAAATTTTGGGGAACTGGGTTTTTTTTTTTTTTTTTTTGAGTTACTTATATATTCTACATTGCAGTCCTTTATCTGATGAATACATGGTTAAAAATATTTTCCCACACTAAGGAGTCTCTTCACTCTTAGTGGTTTCTCTTGCTATATGAAAGCTTTTTAATAAGATGAAATACCAGTTGTTGATTCTTTGTGGTATTTTCTATGCAGTCTAGGCTTTGTTCATGAAGTCTTTGCCTACTCCTATGTCCTCAAGTGTTCTATCTGTTCTCTTTTTTTGCAGATTTAGTGTTTCTGTTTTAATACTTAAATCTTTGATTTATCAATCTTTGACATTTCAAAAGCCAATCTTTATAGCACCATTTAGTAAAGATACTGTCTTTCTTCCAGTGAAGGTATTTGGTGCCTTTGTCAAAGATTATGTGGCTAAGTGTATTTGGGGTTATTTTTGCTCTTCTAGTCTGTTCCATTGATCCTCAGGTCTGTTCTTTTGTTGTTACTTTGTTGTTTTTACCATAGTAGTATAATTTCAGGTTAGGTGTCTTCTGGTTCCAAGTTAATTTTAAGAGTTGCTTTTTTTTGAGATACACTGTTGGAATTTTGATTGAAATTGCATTAAATTGAGCTGAGGATTTAGCTCAGTGGTTCTGGTGCTTGTCTTGCAAGCACAAGGGCCCGGGTTCGATCCCTGGTATCAACATACAATACTGGGCATGGAGACTCATGTCCAGTAGCAATCAGTACCACATACCACAGTGCCGGGCATGGTGGCTCACGCCTGTAATCCCAGCACTCGGGAGGCAGAGGCAGGAGGATTGCTGTGGTGTGAGTTTGAGGCTGAGCTCAGGGCCAGCCTCAACTACAAAGTGAGACCCTGTCTCAAAAAACAAAACAAAAAAATTTGCATTAAATTTGTATAACAGTTTTGGAAGTGTGGCCATTTTCACTGAATTCATACTTATTCACTGTGAAGAATTATCTTTGCATTTTCTGACATCCACTCTCTTTGATTTTCTTTTTCAGAGTACTATAGTTTTCAATATAGATATTTTTAACCTCTGTCATTAGACTGATTCCTAGGTATTTCATTTTTGGGGATACTGTTGTGAAAGAGATTGTTTCTCTAATTTCTCTCTCAATGAATTTATTATTCACTAAGAATAATTATTAGTAAGGTTATTAGTTTCTGAGTATTGACTTTTTTCCAGTTATGCCACTGAGTTTGCTTATCAATCTAGAAGACTTTTGATGGAGGATATGGGGTCTTCTATGTAGCTAGAGTGTCACATCATCTGCAAATAATGACAATTTAATCTCTTCTTTTCCTATCCTTATTCCATTTATTTCTTTATCTTGTCTAATAACTCTGGCTAGTGTTTCTTGAACTATATTAAACAGGAGTTGTGTCAGTGTATTTCATTGTCTTGTTCCTGATTTTAGAGTGAAAACTTTCAGTTTTTGTCCATTTGATGTGATGTTAGCTGATGGTTTGTAAGAGATAGGTTTTGTCAGATTGAGGTAAAGACCACCTATATCAATTTTGTGTAGGGTTTTAATCATAAATTAATTTTGGATCTTGTCAAATGCATTTTCTACATCTATTGAGAGGATCATACAATTTTTATCCTTGGCTCTGTTAATATAGTGTATTGCATTTATTGAATTGCATATGTCAAACCATCCCAGCATCTCAGGGATGAATCTAAGTTGGTCATGGTGTATAACTTTTTTGATGATTTGCTGCATTCTGTTTGCCAGATTCTTATTGAGGATTTTTGCATCTATGTTCATTATGGAGAGAAGCCTGTATTCTCCTCTGGTTCTGGAGTCAGGGTGATGTTTGCATTCAGGAATGAATTTGGGAGTATTGCTTACCTTTCAGTTTCATTAAAGAGTTTGAAGACTAGCAGCATTAGATCTTCTCCAAACTTCCCATCGAAGTTAGCAGTGAATCCATCAGAATCTGGGCTTTTCTTTGTTGGTACGTTTTAACTTTTAAAATTTCCTCTTCAATTTCATTGGCTGATATTGATTTATTTAGAATTTTTATATATTCTTAATTCAATTTTCCTAATTCATAAGTATTTAGGAATCCATCCATTTCTTCCATATTTTTCATCTTGTTGGAATACAGTTTCTCAAAGTAGGTATTGATGGTCTTCTGGATTTCTGCAGAATCTGTTGTGATTTCTCCCTTTTTATGCCTAATTGCATGGATTTGAATCTTTTCTTTCCTTTTTTGATAAAGTTGGCTAAGGGATTATCAATTTTATTCAGTTTTTCAAGTAACCAACTCTTCAATTCATTGATTCTTTGTATTATTTTTTTAGTCTCCATTGCATTAATTTCTGCTCTGATTTTTATAACTTCCTTTCTCATATGAGCTTTGGGCTTGATTGTTCTTCTTTTTCTAGAAGCTTTAGGTTCAACATTAGGTTGTTTAGGTGAGCCTGCTATTTTCCTGATATGGGTATAAATTTTTCATGTGGGACTGCTTTCATTGTGTCCCATTAAATTCTGGTATGTTGTGTTGTCATTACTATTAAATTGTAGAAACTATTTATTCTTTATTTCACATATGACCCTTTGGTTTCTCAGAAGGGTGTTATATAATTTCCAGACATTTATGATTTCTTTTTTTTTTTTTAGGTTTTTTTGAGACAGGGTCTCGCTTTTGTGGTTCAGGCTGGCCCTGAGCTCAGCCTCCAACTCACATCACAGCAATCCTCCTGCCTCTGCCTCCCAAGTGCTGGGATGAGAGGCGTAAACCACCACGCCCGGCACTGTGGTATGTGGTACTGGTTGCGGCTGGTGTGAGTTTCCACGCCCAGTATGGTATGTGGTTACCGGGGATTGAACCCGGGTCCTTGCACTTGCAAGACAGGCGCCGGAACCACTGAGCTAACTCCCCAGCCCCATTTATGATATTTTTGTAGTTCCTTGTTTCTTTAATTTTTAAATATGTTTTAGTTTCAGGAAGGTTGAGTTAAGTGTAGTTTCAACTCAGAATTAATAGTGTTAATTCTATTCTTGTTGCTAGACCAAAGTAGTACTGGCACACATGATTTAAAGGAAGTGAGGTTGTTTATGTTTTTTTTGTTTAAATAATCCTCTCAGTCCGTGTCTGTCTGCCTCCAAGCCAGAGATGCCAGGGTGGAAGGTCCTGGAGGGGCAAGCTGCTCAAACTTTGGAGTCAGAAGCAGAGGGAAAGGAAGAACTAGGGCAAGAGATACACCTTCGAAAGCCTGGTCCTCATGGTCCTCATGACCTGCCCCCTACGGTCACTGTGAACCAGCTCATCAGTGGTCTAACCTGTGGGGAGTCCATTGCTGTACAGTCCCCTTTGAAAGCCCCTCCTGGAACACCAGGCTTTCGGGAGATGTTTTAGATCTAAACCATAATAAGTAGGTTTCATATTTAAGGGCTTGAGCATATCTGGCACTATGTGTATTATTTCACTATGTGTATTATTTAAGGGAACTGAGCCTATTAGAGTAAACAACCAGCTTATTTTCAATATAGATTTATAATAGAATAATTAATTTAAACACATGACATAACTCAGAAAATATAAAAACTTTTACTAGATTTAAAAGCAATATTAGGAGTTTTTTAAAATATCAAAATATTTGCTTATATGTGTAATTAATGTTTTTTAAATTAATTAAATTTTTTTTTTAGGTTTTTTGAGACAGGGTCTCACTTTGTAGTTCAGGCTGGCCCTGAGCTCAGCCTCCAACTCACATCACAGCAATCCTCCTGCCTCTGCCTCCCTAGTGCTGGGATTACAGGCATGAGCCACCACACCCGGCACTGTGGTATGTGGTACTGGTTGCTGCTGGGCATGAGTCTCCACGCCCAGTATTGTATGTGGTTACCAGGGATCGAACCCAGGTCCTTGCGCTTGCAAGACAGGCGCTGGAACCACTGAGCTAACTCCCTGGCCCCACCCTTACATTAATTTTTAAGTGGATAAAAATTGCATCATTTATCATATAACAAGATTTAGTGTATTCTCTAGATAATTTAAATACTTGAAGTAAAATGTATAAATGCAATTTTAAAAGTTTAAAATTATTTTATTAACTAAGTTTATATATTAACTTAATACATTAATCAAAGCTTTATTAAAAGTGATTGTTAAAATTTGCTGGTTTGGGGAAAACAATAAGAATTCTAAATAAAAAGCTCAACAAAGACCTGGAATTTTCATTTTGAATTTCAATGAATCACTGACTTAGAAAATTCAAAATCCAAAAAAGCAAAGCTCCTGCATAGTTTGTATTCACAAAAGCCATTCAGCACAAAAATATCACATTGATATGATATATATTTAAAATAAGTGAGACATTTTGTTTCCCATATAATGTATATGATTTATTTTAAAAAATATATCATCAAATATACATATCAAAGTATATGTTATGCAAAGCAACGATATATTTTTAATATTTACATGCTTATTTTTCCTTGCTTAAGAGAAGAAATTGCAGGAACCAGGGCACACTAAGGGTTGGATGGGCCTGTCTGAAAGCTGTTTTCTGCAGCTCTGATACCCAGTGACCCATGTAGAGAACAAAGGATTTTTGCTCCATGAAGCCTAATTGCCTGCTGAATAAATAAATAAACAGATGAAGCACTGCAGGCATTAAATGAAGGTAACCATTGACCTTGACGCCATATGTTTGCTGGGTGCCAGCGGAAGTGAGCCGGCAGCTCCCATGGTCAAGGGCCTCTGTCAGGCAGGAGCAGTCTGGGAAGGGACTGAAATGACAACAAGCCTCCCCCACCACACCCCAGCTTGTGCCTTAATCTCCCCAAACACCTCACGTCTTCCACCAAAGGTAGCTCACAAAATAAAAAATCTAAAGAAGGAAGACCAGGATGGACATTGACTGCCTCTCACAGCAAGGTCCCTAGGGAGCCTTTGTTACCTCAGATGGAAGAGTAAGCTGTCTTGGTTTTCCTTTCCTCTTCATTAACGAAGAGAAAAGACTCAGTGAGCGCTTGGAGCTTGTGGAACACAGCAGCCTGCCCAAGCGGACCGACAGACCTGTAGGACAGACCTTCCACACCTGGCTGGGGAAACCTGTCACCTCTCGGAGCTCTCACCATGAGGATGGTGACACTGGCCCTCCAACTACCTAACAGTCTGGAGCAAAGGGTTATGGAAATAAAAAGTCAACTACACTGACTTCTGAGTAACACCTCTTTGCCCTGGCACGTACCTTCCTCCTCCTCTGTTTTCTGTGCCTTCCTGTTTTACAGGGCCAGAGAGGGCAGGACAGGAGAGCAGCAACCACAGAACATGTCAGTTATGAATTGCTATGGATGTAAAAATACAAATCCATAAAGGACTTTCATGGGAGAAAAGAAAAGCAGATACAAGACTTCAAAGGCATCACTTATGATGTTACCATATGCATGACATTACAAGATAATTTATTGAGATAAAACTAACATAACAAAGTATCATTTTTAAGTGAATGATTCAATGGCATTTCATATGTTGCAATGTGATGCAATCAACATCTCTTATCTAGTTTCAAAGTATTTCCATTACTCCAAAGTAGCCTGACCTGTTAAGTACTTTTCCCTTATTCCTCTTTCCCTCACATCTTCTGGTAACTGCTAATATGTGCCTTCAATTTATTTACTCAGGATACTCAGGATATTTCATGCAAGTATCCTGAATCATGTAATATGTGACATCTTATGACTTCTTTCATGTCATATAGTGTTTTTGAGTTTCATCCAATATATTTCATTCTACTATTCTACTGTATGTACATTCCACAATGTGTTATCCATTCATTTGTAAATGAGTACTTGGGTGTTTCTGCCTTTCTGATGTGTTTGTTCTGCATATGAGTGTAACTGCACTTCCTTGAGTACCTGTTTTCAGTTCGTTGGAGTGTACACCTAGGAGTTAAATTGCAAGATCATATGGTAAGTCTATGTTTACATTTTTGAGGAACTATCAGTTATTTCTCATTGCAGTTGAACAATTTTACATTCTCATGTACATTGTAGAAGGATTTCAGTTTAATTGACCTCATTGATTATATAGGTCATTTTCTGTCTCTTACAACAGTTTTTGATTAACAGTTTATTTTGTCCAGTCTTAGGATAAGCACCTTAGCTTTCTTTTAGTTGCCATTTGCATGGAATATGATTGTCCATCGTTAAACTTAGTTGGTGTTTTTGGCTCTAAAGTAAACCCCTTGGAGACAGAATATTTTAGATAGTGATAATCAACCATTTGACCAACCTCTGCTTTTTGAGGAGAGAATCCATTTTTCATTCATATTACTACTGTCATGAAAGACTTGACTCTGCTGTGTTGCTATTCATTTTCTGTGTTTTATACTGTCTGTGCTCATTTCCTTTATTGCCTAATTTTTGTGTTCAGTTGAGCTCCCCACCCTTACTAGGTTTACTGAAAAGATGGAACATTAAGGTATATTCTTGGCCTTTTTTCATTTACTTATTTATTTATTTTGAGGTTGGTTCTCACTAGCATCCCCAGTCTGGTCTGGAACTTGTGATCGATCTTCATGCCTCCCCTTCCTGAATAGTTGGGATTACAGTCCTGTGCCACCATATCTGGCCTAGTTGATTTTTTTATATTGTTCTATTCGATTATCTCCTCATTATGGTTTGTATATATATTTCAGATGTTTCTCAGGGGCCTCCTTACGGATTACAATTAACATCCTAAGTTCATGACAATAAATTAATAACATAGATTTAATAGCATACAGAAACTCTGCTTGGGCACAGCTCATCCTACCCTTTATGTTATTGTCACCAAATATGTCTTTATACATTGTATACCTAATAGCAGATTTTTAATTATTTTTTGTTTGTTTGATTGTTTTAGGTTTTTTTGAGACAGGGTCTCACTTTGTGGTTCAGGCTGGCCCTGAGCTCAGCCTCCAACTCACATCACAGCAATCCTCCTGCCTCTGCCTCCCGAGTGCTGGGATGACAGGCGTGAGCCACCACGCCCGGCACTGTGGTATGGGGTACTGACTGCTGCTGGGCGTGAGTCTCCATGCCCAGCATGGTATGTGGATACCGGGATGGAACCCGGGTCCTTGTGCTTACAAGACAAGCGCCGGAACCACTGAGCTAACTCCCTGGCCCGCAGATTTTTAATTATTAATATTACATGTGCCTTCAAAATTATTTAGGGAATAAAATGTGGAATTACAAGCAAAATGTAGTAATACTTGCTGATGCATTTATTCATGCAATTATCTTTATAGCGATCTTTATTTCTCCATTTGGGTTCAAGGTACTGTCTAGTATCGTTTCATTTAAACTGAAGGCCTTCCCTTTGCACTTCTACAGGTAAAGAGTCTTAATGGGTTTTGGTTTACCTGGTAATTTTTTGTTTTTTGAGACAGGGTCTCTCTCGCTTTGTAGTTCAGGCTGGCCCTGAGCTCAGCCTCCAACTCACATCACAGCAATCCTCCTGCCTCTGCCTCCCGAGTGCTGGGATGACAGGTGTGAGCCACCACGCCTGGCACTGCGGTATGTGGTACTGGTTGCTGCTGGGGTGAGTCTCCACGCCCAGTATTGTTATGTGATTACCGGGGATCGAACCCAGGTCCTTGCACTTGCAAGACAGGCGCCGGAACCACTGAGCTATATCCCCGGCCCTACCTGGTAATGTTTGAATTTCTCCTTCATTTTTGAAAGATTGTTCTGTCAGATGTGGAATTCTTGTTTGCCAGTCTTGATTCTTATCACCCTCCCACCTGCCTCCGCGGATTCTGAAGCCAGCTGTTAATCCTAGGGAAGAGCTCTTGGCTGTGAAGAGCCATTTCTTTCTTGACTCCTTTAAGATTTGCCCATTGTCTTCTGACAGTTTGATTACAGTGTGTCTCAGGGTGGCAGTTTATTACACTTGTAGCTCAGTAAGCTTATATTGGACCTGCAAGTTCATATCTTTCATCAAATCTGAAAGATTTTTGGCTTGTTAATTTTTCAAGTACACTTTTATTTAATTCTTTTCTCTTTCTGAAACATTGATCCTGGTAACAATGGTTCACATGAGAGCTGTCCTGTGGGCTCCTCAAGCTTGGTTCACCTGGCTATTTTGTTATTTGTTTGTGGTGAGGCAGGATCTCGTATCGCCTGTGCTGGTCTCAAACTTGCGGGCTCCCAAGTGGAACCCACCTCCAGGCCTGGCTTTTCCTCGCTAATTTGCTTTAGTCATTAACTGTTGCATATAATAGAGGACAGAGTGTCTTTGTAAGCACTAACACAAGTGCCATAGTGTCACGGTGTGTGAAAAGCAGAGTGTTGACACGATTGATGTTTATTCCAATGTGCTTTCTTACTTAAAGAGATGGAACTTTCTTTTTGGCTATGCAGCTTATAAAATAGAAAGGAGTCAATGAAAAGAAAAGATTTAGTTAAAATAATAAGCTGGGTTGGCAGGATGGAAGTCCGTGGACTCTCTGCATTTTGGTCACAGTCCATAGATTATGAAATGCTCCACTTTTAAAATTTAATACAATCATTTTGTTTCCTTCTATTATTCTTGTTATGTGGAACAAAGTGTGGCTTAAGAGAGTACATACTGGATGATAAGTCATGTGGAAAAGTGGGTGAGAAAAAGTCACTTAGAATTCGTTTCTGGTGCTCACTACAAATGGTCTCTGCAACTTTCTCTTTTTCTCTTGAAAAATAGAATATCCCCAACCTAAAAATAAAGAGTTATTTAGAAATGTGTTAAGATTATTAAATGGTTGGGGCCAGGGATTTGGCTCAGTGGTTCCAGCGCCTGTCTTGCAAGCACAAGGACCTGGGTTCAATCTCCGGTAACCACATACAATACTGGGTGTGGAGACTCACGCCCAGCAGCAACCAGTACCACAAACCACAGTGCCAGGTATATTGGCTCCCGCCTGTAATCCTAGCACTCGGGAGGCAGAGACAGAAGGATTGCTGTGATGTGAGTTTGAGGCTGAGCTCAGAGCCAGCCTGAACTACAAAGTGAGACCCTGTCTCAAAAAAAAAAAAAAAAAAGAAAAGATTATTAAATGGTTTCATAGCCATGTGGTCTTAATCTACAAAACTTAAGCACAGTTGAGAATACATTCTTTAAAAATGTGAAAGAAAATATAGTAAGATGAATCAATTAAAAGAAAACATAAAACTTTTTAGAAATTAAATTTCACTGCAATATTTTTCAAGTCTTTAGAATCCAATATATACCAAATTAAGTGAATATAAATCTGAGTGAATAAAAACATAGTTTATAAAATAAAATCTATAATAAGCACAGAAAGTTATAGATAGTGAAATTAGTTATCAGCGGGCATAGTGGCTGAAGCAGGAAGACTGTAAGTTCGAGCCCAGACTGGCAACTAGATCCTGTCTTAGAATGTTAAAGGGCTGGGGTTGTAGCTCAGGGCCAGGCCCTGGATTCAATTTGTAAGGTTGAGAAGGAGGAGGAGGAAGTAGGGGAGGAAGGGAAAAAAGGGAAACAGAAAAGGATGAGAAAGAAATGATTTACCAAGTCATAGAAGAAAGTTAAATACGTGTTACTGAATGAAAAGGCTACAAGCTGTCCATTTCTGACTTCAGCTGGTGACACTGTGGAGAGCGCAAAATGGCCAGCAGTTTCCAGGAATCAGGGTGAAGCGAGGTGCGAAGAGTGGAGCGCGGAGGGGTTTAGGGCGGTGACTCAGTCGCGGTGGACTCGCCTCAACATACACGACTCCAGGCCCATAGAACGTGCCTCCCCAAGAGTGACCTATGAGGCAGACCGTGGAGCTGGGACGTAGGTTCCCCATTTGTAACAAACATCCTACTCTTGAGGTCTGTGCAATTTTTCTATGAATAAGAAACTGCTCTGAAAATGTCTATTAAAAGTAACATCTATAATAAACATTTTAAAATACATTGAAGGCTGGGGATTTAGCTCAGTGGCTCTGGTGCCTGCTATGCAAGCACAAGGTCCTGAGTTCAATCCCCCATACCAAAAAACCCAAAAAACAAAAAAACCCCAACAAGAGAAAAGATGAGTGTATTTTTATTTATAAATTAACAATAATAATTTTGAATATGTAAATTTAAATTGATTTTATTTAATTATAAAGTGATTAAAGGTATTAGTTTTTTTTTTTTTTTTGAGACAGGGTCTTGCTTTTGTGGTTCAGGCTGGCCCTGAGCTCAGCCTGCAACTCACATCACAGCAATCCTCCTGCCTCTGCCTCCCAAGTGCTGGGATTACAGGCGTGAGCCACCACGCCCGGCACTGTGGTATGTGGTACTGGTTGCTGCTGGGCGTGAGTCTCCATCCCCAGTATGGTATGTGGTTACCGGGGATCGAATGGGTTCTTGCACTTGCAAGACAAGTGCCGGAACCACTGAGCTAACTCCTCGGCCCTAAAGGTATTAGATTTTTAAAAGTGGAAGTTATTAGTATACTACGTATATTACATTTACAACACTAAATAAATGAGGAGACCTTGCTTTAACTTGTCTTTCCTTTGGTGGGCGGAGTTGAGGTAGAGGATAGCATCTTGCCTAGGTTGAACTTGAACTTCTGAGATCAAGTGCTCCTCCTCCTTCGTCCCCCAGTAGCTGTCACTACAGCCACCCCACCCGGCCCATTTCAGTTTTTTTTCTTTTCAATAGTGACACTGCAGCAATTTTAGATCTATCTTGAGCACTATGGTATGTTCAGCAGCATTCCTGATCTTCAACCACTTGGTATAAGTAGGCCATGTCTAGTTGTGAAAAGCTAACATTTCTCCAGATTTTCTAGTGTACCCTGGGGCAGGTGTAGAAGAATCACTGCTTTGATGGAAGCAGCAGAAATATCAACTTACTGCAGAGACTTTTTTTTACTGCAGAGACTTTTTTTGACAATGTATTTCATTATGTGTTACCGAAGGAAAGGCTTGGTTTCAGATAAAATATTATATGGACACTTTACAGCAGTGCTCTAGGTTTCATGGTGGTTAGAGACAGAGCCAAGTCAAAATATAAATATAAACACACGGAACTAACATTGAATGCAGCTCTGACTGAACACTATTCCTCATCCACCCACTCTTCTCTCTGCCTTCGGTCAAGGATGGCACCCCTTTCTTGGATGCACTAGGTTTCTCAACCATAATGACTCTGCTAAGTACTGCACAGCCATTCTAATGGCACCTGAGGGAAGAAATGCAGTGGGCAGTGGCTCAGGACATAGCTGTTTCCATGTTGTTCATGCAGATTACCCAGGTAGAGGAGGCGAAGGGGCCACATCACTTCTTTGCTCGTACCCTTTGTCCATCCTTGAAGACAGGCTGGCTCTGATGATCTTCGAGTAGAACACAAAAATCCCCAGAAGAGTTACCCTAGAACATTGGCCCAAATTCCCATTACAACCTGTCCAGTCACACAGCCAGAAAATCTCATGGTGCAAGACAATTAAAGAAAGACTGTCCAATTAAAGAAAGTGATTCAATTTACTTGGAAGTAAATTTTCATTAAGATTAAGGCCAGTGAAGCTGGCTCAAGAAGACAGCAGGGCTTCTGTAGGATGGGTGGTGGCAGAGAGTATCACGTGGAGGTCTCCTACATTTGTTGTTCTGATTGCGTGTCCTCATTCGTGTGAAGTTGCTGAATGCAAGTGCAGGTAAAAAAGAATGTCCCTGGAGTTTCTTTTTTTTTTTTTGAGACAGGGTCTTGCTTTGTAGTTCAGGCTGGCCCTGAGCTCAGCCTCAAACTCACATCACAGCAATCCTCCTGCCTCTGCCTCCCTAGTGCTGGGATTACAGGCATGAGCCACCGCACCCGGCACTGTGGTATGTGGTACTGATTGCTGCTGGGTGTGAGTCTCCACACCCAGTATGGTATGTGGTTACCGGGGATCGAAACCTGGCCCTTGTGCTTGCAAGACAGGTGCTAGAACCACTGAGCCAAATCCTTGGCCCCATGTCCCTGGAGTTTTTAAAGAGATTCCTAAAACTGATTCGCAGAAGTGACATGCCTCTGGATCTACAGTGGATTGCAAACACCTTCATGTTTATGTCTGAAATTCTGAGTTCACTGCTTAAACCCTAGCACAACGGAGTTTTGGTTTAGGTCTTGGATTTACTAGATTTACATTCTGAAACTTCCTGTTTGAAGCAAGCAACTGCGCCAACTTGGGATGGCCAAATATGTTTTTTCTTGTGGATCTGATGGTCAAAGATGTAAGTGGTTCCTAAAAGACTTGAGTGTGTCTCCCAGAGGGCAGTCCCGTCCAGATACTGGCCAGGAACATTTCTCACTGCCGTGGATCCTCAGAGATAGAAAAGGATGCAATGACCAAAACCCTCCTCAGTGGAGCCTTTCTAAAGATGTGCACCTATAATTTTTTTTTTTTTTTTTTTTTGAGACAGGGTCTCACTTTGTGTTCAGGCTGGCCCTCAGCTCAGCCTCCAACTCACATCACAGCAATCTTCCTGCCTCTGCCTCCAGAGTGCTGGGATTACAGGCGTGAGCCACCACGCCCGGCACTGTGGTATGTGGTACTGATTGCTGCTGGGGTGAGTCTCCACGCCCAGTATGGTATGTGGTTACCGGGGATTGAACCCGGTCCTTGCGCTTGCAAGACAGGCGCCAGAATCACTGAGCTAAATCCTTGGCCCTGTACCTATAATTTTTCTAGCATCTGCCAAGCAGAGTGTGCTTTGAAATGTGTGGCCTAGACTGAGATTGAGTTAGATCCCAAGTTAAGATGAGTATGTTGTGTAAGGATTTCTTTAGTTAAATCCTAAAACTTTAGTCAATTTATTCACCATTTGAAAAATCCTGTGGTTCAGGAAAGAGATAAAGGAGCTAAATATTTTCATTGACTAGGAAAACTTATTTCTAAGAGGCTACAGAGAGGTGCACATAAAGAACAAACACTTTAAAAAGAGATTTGTAGGTGGTTGATTTGGTTTCTTGCTTACACTGTTAATTACACACGTAGGTTTCAGTCATGACTGTGTTTGGTCGCCTGTAACAAAGCCATAAATTCTCCCATACTTCTCAGAAATAAACTGCAGGATTGAAACAGGGTGGGAATCCCTCCCTTCTTTATAAAGAAGCTCAAGAAAGGGCTACAGGATCCTCACTGGTCTCTATGTCACTGTATTAAGGTAGCTGTTTGCCCTCCACCCATCGTGTTTAAATTCCAGCTACCAGGGGGACGACAGAGATGCATGTCTCCTTCTCTCCTTTCAAAGACTCTTGGGAAGACATTTAAAAGACCCTGGGAAGTACCATTTAATACGTGACGCTTACGTCCCATCGACGCAGTTGAATTGCATGGCCGTACCTGCTGTGGAAGGGAACATGAGAAAGGTGCCCGGCTAAACCCCGTTCTTTAGTGGCGGAGCTGGATTATTTAGCACAGTGTTCTTTGATATGTAGATAATGAGAAACTGTAAGATCAGAAGTGACTTTTGGATCAACATTCAGAAATTTTCTCATCTTACTTAGGTATGCTACTTTTTTGAGTTCAGACTAAAATAATTAAAAGCTGCGGATATACAGGTTATGTGCCAAGTATTATCTTAGGTGTACAAGATAAAGAGCTCAATGGGGCTGGATCTGCCCTTAAGATGACTGTCACTGTTCATGTCTAGGTGTCCCCCAGAGCCTCAGGAGGTCATAGGTGAAGCTTTTTCAGAGGTGGTGAATATAGAGGGTGTGACTGACGTGTGGTGCAGTGCTGGGTTTAAGGGTGAGTAGTTATTAAGTCAATCCACAGATTGGCTTGGCACCACCCTAACCCAGTACACTGGATACAACACAAGGGACAGAAAGAAGCGTGTCTTATTTCTTGCTTTCCTTACTACCTTCTGCCTCCCATGAACTCTTTCTTCTCTGAGATGTACCTCTGCCGTGCCAACCTGCCTTGGAGCCAGCTGATTATGGCCTGAAGCTTCTACAAATTGTGAGCTAAATAAACCTTTCCCCTTTTAACTTTGGGTGCCAGGTATTTTGTCTCAGCAATGAGAGAAAAGCAACTAAGATAATACCAAAAATTTAAAATACCTGCAACTCTCTAGTCAGGAAATAATCTGTTCAACAGGAAGAGGAAATTCACATGCTAGTTTTCTAGGGTCCTGTTTGTGGCCCTATATTAGATAATAGTAGTCTAGGTAAGATAACTATTAATAGGGCTGAGATTTAGCTCAGCGGTACTATGCCTGTCTGGCATGTGCAAGGTGCTGAGTTCGATCCTTGCTACTACAAGCAAACAAACAAAAACAAACAAACAACAAAAAGCAAACTTGCTAATGACTATCATTTTGTAGGACCACAGCCTCCATGAGGACAGAGGACAGATTTTCACTGCTGAGTGTGGCACACAAGGAAAGGCCAGAGAGGACTGGTTGAGTAGTAAGATGAAAGGAAATAAGTGAGAAAAGGAAAATATGAATAGCACTTGTAAGATATCTTTCTATATAGTATAGAGACATGATGTGTGAAAATATATATTTGTGAAAGATAAAAGTCATAGGGTGACTATTTCCCGTGAGTGCATGGTCTTTATTTTAGAATGATTTGTCAAATAGCTGTATTTGAACTATCATTTATGTCATAGCTACAATACCTGCTGGATGACCAGGATGGATTTCTATGTCTCAACTGCCTAGTTTTTCCTCTGGCTCTTATTTGTGGGCCCGTGTGATTCGGAGGGGCCAGTTTGACTGTTTCTCATGAGTCAAACCCACCTCTGCTAAGTGCTAGACACCTTACCGCTTTGTGTCTCAATAACTTCATCTGTAACATCATTGAGTGCTAGGATTAGCTTATCATTTAAATTTCTTCCAGATTTCTCAAGCTGTGGGTCCTGTGTAATTGTATTATTTATCACTTATCACTGTTACAACATCACTGCTGCTGAGTATAATCATGTATCAAGAAAGCTGTTCTAAATACAGATTAAGTAAGTTATTAAAAAATTACTTCTCATCTTGGACAATCTAACCATGACTTCTAAAGAAAAAGTCCCTTATAGATCTTTGATCACTACTATCTTGGACACTGCTTAACTGCTGTATGTGGTTAGCAGTCAGTATTTATTCAGTGTATCTTGAATGTGAAGTCTGATTTATTACTCTGTACAAGGAAGGTGGTATGAGTGTTTATCGTTGCCTTGTTTGCTCACATGATTTAAATTCTTTTTTTTTTTTTTGAGACAGGGTCTCACTTTGTAGTTTAAGCTGGCCCTGAGCTCACTATGTAGCCCAGGCAGACCTCAAACTCACAGCAATCCTCCTGCCTCTGCCTCCCGAGTGCTGGGATTACAGGTGTGGGCCACCACATCCGGTGCTGTGGTATGTGGTATTGATTGCTGGTGGGCATGAGTTTCCATGCCCAGCATTGTATGTCGTTATCAGGGATTGAACTGGGGACCCTGCGCTTGCAAGGCAGGCGCCAGAACCACTGAGCTAAATCCTGAGCCCGTGATTTAATTTTTTAAAGAAAATAAAGGAATATCTGATAAAATTTCTGAAATTTAAGTGCCAGTAGCAGAGCACAGAAATACACAGGAGAAGCTTCAGGAGTGAGGTGCATATTCAGTATGTGGTTTGTATAATTACCCTAACTCTTTATTACCACATCGACAATAGTTATTTTTAATTAAGAAAATGGGTATATGGGAAAATAGAAGTTTGCCAGAATGGAATCAAATTAGAATCCAGCCGAGGATATGCTCAAAGAAAATTTGCATGTCCCAAGCTGGATGAGAGGCTTGTCTTCCTAATCTTATGCACTCCACACATTTCTCTAGTCTACTAGCCAAAGGGCACTGCCCTAGATGCTGGATGCAACACCAGCCAGGCCTGACCCTGATTTCAAGCTGCTAGAGTCAAGGTAGATTCTGCAGCTGGTAACATCTGCAACCTTGCCCAGACCTCCGAGTCAGGAGAGCTTCTTGGAAGAGGGAGAACAAAATACTAGCAGCAAGTGGCACTCAGCAGGACAAAATGGTAGGAGGAGGAGACTTAGAGAGGAGGAGAATTTCAGAAGGAAACAGATTCTAAGCTGGGAAAACAGCTCACAGGACAGAGAGGGCGTGAAGGGGCCTGAGTGAGTGAGCACTAGGTGATGCGGTTTCTTTGTTTCTTTCTGAGACAAGGTCTTCCTATATAGTTCAGGCTGGTGTTGAACTCACTATGCAGCCCAGGCTGGCTATGGTTTTGCTTTTAATTAAAAAATTGTATTAGTACATGTTTAGTACATCATTATTACATCATGATTACATTCATTGTGAAGTTTACACGTACATAACACATCTTAATTCTTTTTTTATTGGCATGTTTTAGATGCACATCATGATTACATTCAGTATTGAGAATGGCTATGGACTAGTGGTGATCCTCCTGCCTCAGCCTCGCAAGTGTTGGGATCATGGGCAGGCGCCACCACACTCTGCTGTGGCTTCTAGAAGAGATTTTCCAGGCCCCTCTTTTTCCCTCCCTTGTGTTGATTAGACATTGGTCTCTTTATGTTCTTCATTTTACATTCTTTTACTTTATAAGGTTAGTGTGTGAAGGTGAAAAATTCTTTTCCTCGGCCACAGAAGGAATATTCAAGGAAGAAAATGTATAAAATAAATGAAACAATGAAAAACAGAATTCAGCCACGGCTGTGCCAGAGATAAACACTGCTGATGTTTCACACACATAACTCCAGTTTTGACCTATGCATGCCCATGTGAAAGGATGATTTCATAAACTACACTTTGACTTTGCCAAGATGGTGTAAAGTATGTCTTTAGGTTACACATGCACAGAGTAGCAGCGTGCAAAATTCTAAAAAAGACTAAAGTGACATGTCTCCACCCTACTCTGTGCACCAACGATTTATCTCCCAGAGGAAATGGCCGTTTTTAGTTTCTCTTGGCAACTTCTGGATCAGAAGGCTACATGTGAGTTCAGAGGTCATCCCCTCCAGATGTTTCTCTGCCAGATGTGGCACTGGATTTCTCCTTCCCCGGGACTCCACTTTTACCTGAGAAAAGGTACAGGAAGCAGCACACTCGGGATGGTGACCCCAGGGCCCCACAGCACGTGTTCCAGGCTCTTCACTGCACACGTGATCACGTTGCAGCAGAGGGAGGAAAGGAAGGATGTCATCAAGGTCATATACTTGACTTTAAATGATTGTCGGATAATTGAGAATTAATTTCCCTATCTTGTCCTCAGGATTTCATATCACTAAGCTGGTATTCCATTAAGCTGGTATATTTTATCCAAGGAGGAAAGCAAGGTGTGTTGGTCAATTGAAATAGTCAACGTATTAGAACGTAGATCAGAACCTGAGGGAGATTTCAACGCAGCGCGCTGTGGACAGCAGGGAGGACGGAGCCCTGCCCCCAGCAGGCTCCCTGCGTCCCCTCTGCGCTCATCACAGTCGTGGGCGCAGTATGCGTGGGATAATCGCACGTGCAGAATAAACAAACGAGGGAGGGGCACGTGGAGGAAGGGTTGTTTCCCACAGGAAGTGCTGGAGTCTTCCGCTGGAGGAATGTGAGAATCTCAGTGGCTATCCCAGGGCGAGGCGGTGCCTTTGCACGTCTCCAAGGAGTGGTTTGCGGGAGAAGCACGCTTCCCACTGGGCCCTGGCACGTCAGGACTGCCTGTCCACTGCCACACGGTCCCTGTGCGCCTCATCCAGATCCTGTTACACCAGTGTAAACTGAGTCACAGCCTCTGGAGAGCTCTTTGTGCAGTGAACCAAGCACTAGTTACCACGTCTGTTGTCTTAAGTTACGTCATCCTTGTCAGAAGTCTGATGAGTTTCCGTGAGGAGGAAGCTGTAAAGACCAATTTATGAAAAGTAAATTAAGCTAAATTTCACTGGATAGTAACTTGGCAGCATTCTTTTCCTGAATGTAAGAATCTGTTTTTAGTTTAAATTATTTGATGCTTATTGACTTACTGAAGAACAAAAATGGACCTATTTTGCATTACTTTTTATTTAACCTCAGTTTACCTTAGATAACTTCCTATGACGTGCTTTATACATTCACAACTTTTTCTGAGTATTCTGTTATATGCATACACTATAATTGATTTAATTATTATTAAGTATTTAGATTGCTCAAAAGGTTTTACTATTATAAATATACTGGTACCAAATATATATGTATTTGTAACTATTATTCAATAAAAATAAATTCCTATATGCTGAGTTTCTGGATCAAAGTATATGAATACTTAAATTACTGAGTTTATGACAATGCATTCCAGGAAGCTTGAATCAAGTCAGGTGTGGTGGTACACACCTGGAATCCCAGCATTCTGAGAGGCTGAGGCAGGAGAACTGCAGGTTCAAGCCCAGCCTGGACAATTCAGCAATATAGCAAGACACTGTCTCAAAAAAGCCAAAAAAAAAAAAAAACTCCCCTTCAAAAAAAACCCAACCAAACAAAAAAATCAAACAAACAAAAACAAAAAGAGAAAGAAAAAAAAGAGCTAGAGATATACCTCAGAGAGAGAGACAGCTTTCCTTCACCAGCCCTGTCTGTCTTGGAGCTAGCTTGCCATGGACCGATCTCTCTGAAACTGTGAGGCAAATGAAATCTCTCATCCTTTAAATTATAGGTGTCAGGTATTTTGTCTGAGTGACAGAAAAGTGACTAACACAATGTGAAAAATAAGAATTCTCCCTGGCCACAAGGAACATTTATTTGAAGATCAATGGATAAGGAAAGGGCTTAGACAGCCAGGCAGTCTTGGGAATTGACTACCCTGTAGTGCAGCTAACACCCTTGAGGTATCTCAAGACCTGAGATCTAAAGCCCTAGTACATGGAGGGGAGCTGGCTAAAGCCACATATATGAAGTGAGTCAGGAGGGAGGAGGGTCTTAAAAACCAGGTGGGCCTGTGCACATACAAATCAGAAAAAAAGTGAGTATGAGTAGGCATGAGATAGTACGATGTGACCAAAGCAGAGATATTCCCATTTCCTAAAAACTGTTCTTTTTGGTGTTATTTACCTAAGAGGGTCTTCGATTCACTTTTTGTGGTCAGGGACTAATCTGATGGATGAAGTAGAATAATAAGGAGGCTCCTGGTGAAGAAAGAACCCGCTCCCGGTTGATTCCTAGGTAATTAAGAGTGATTTCAATCACTTTTTGGAAAGGGACTCTCTAGAGCTGGGTCTTAAAGTATCCTTGATGACCAGCAGCATAAGCTCTGCCTGGGAATTCACTGGAAATGAGAAATGCTAGGACCCACCCCAGATCCACGGTCTCCGCCTGGTGACTCTGCAGCCTTAACCTGAGGTACTTCAGTAACTGTTATTATTTTATTGTCACTGTTTTCCAGGGTCGTCTCCTCCTCCTCCTCCTCCTCCTCCTCCTTCTTTCTTCTTCTTCTTCTCCTCCTTTTTCCCAAGTATCCCTTAGCTTTGAGAAGTTTAGAAAATGTAGAACTATAAAAAGATGACAGAAGACATTCATTGTTTAAATACATCTTCCTAAAGAGAACACAAGGCTTTAAGAACTCCAAGTCTGGGATTCTGAAATGCACACGTCAGCCAGAGGCGGGGATGTGTCATATAAATGACATCTCTTCTCCCAGAATGAGCATTGCCAAAGCTTTGCAGATGGCTGACATATTTCCACAGACTGGATTTATGTGACTGAATTTATTTATCTGAATTTGTGTGTCAGTTGGAATTATCTATGTGAAACTTATTAGGACAAATCATCTTGATGAAAGAAAACAAAATTTTAAATCTCTGAAAAGAGATAAAAGGCTTTGACACAAAACTTTATATGGAATATATTATGTTGTATACGTTAGGAAACTGATTTTTTTTCCAAAAAGAAGTTTGAACAGTATCTTAACTATTTTCTTTTTCTGAATAGACAGAGAAAGTCTTCCTACAAAATCCATGAAAGGTGTGCACTCAACTTTTAAGAACCTTCCAAGTGGTTGTGCTGTCTTCACTATACACCAGTGTGTGTGCACCATCCCATCCTTGGCACCTGCACCAGCTCTGGGTATGGCGTGGGTGGTTCGGTGTCACAGCCACTCTATTAGGGCTGCAGTGTTATGTTGTGGTGATTTTCATTTGCATTTCTCTTATGACCAAAGGTGTGAACGTCTTTCCAAGTGCTTACTTGCCATTTGTATAACTAAGTCCCCAACTTATGGGCGAGTTCTGTTCCTAGAGAATTGTTCATAAGTCAGGTTTATTCTTAAACACACAAAGTGAGTCATATGGAGTACACCTGTGAGAATGAAAAACTTCATGTTTATAAGTTGAGAACTTACTCTATCCTCTGACCCAGTCATACCACTTTTTTTTTTTTTAAGGTTTTTTGAGACAGGGTCTCGCTTTGTGGTTCAGGCTGGCCTTGAGCTCAGCCTCAAACTCATCACAATCCTCCTGCCTCTGCCTCCCGAGTGCTGGGATTACAGGCATGAGCCACCATGCCCGGCACTGTCGTATGTGGTACTGGTTGCTGCTGGGTGTGGGTCTCCACACCCAGTATTGTTATGTGGTTACCGGGGAACCGAACCCGGGTCCTTGCACTTGCAAGACAGGCGCCGGAACCACTGGGCTAACTCCCCGGCCCCCATACCACTTTTTATTAAAAAAGAAAAGGACATGTCTGGATAAGACTACGTTGTGTCTCTTCAAAACTTCTGTATTGAAGTTCTAACAGCATAACTGTATTTAGAAATGGGGTCTTGAAGGAGGAAGTTAAGGTTAAACTAGATAAGATGGTACCTGGATACTAAAGGATTAATGTCCTTACAGACTGCAAAATTCTGGCGCTGTCTGTCTGTCTCTCCCTCCTCCCCCCTCTTTCATACTATACACACACACACACACACACACACACACACACACACCCTTTCCTTTCTGTGAACAAAGAGCTCAGTGACCTCACAGCAAGATGAGAATTGCCTTGAAGACAGAGATATTGCCACAAACCACATTGCCACCACGGTTTGGAACTTCTGGCCCCCAGGACTGTGAGGAGACAAATGTCTGTGGTTCAGCCTGTGGTGTTTACTGTGGCGGCCTGAGCTGACTAATAGATCGACACAGCTTCCTTTGCAATAGTCAAAAACTGGACACCTCTCATATGAATAGGAAACCATTGGTAGTATTTATGCAATGGAATACTACTAAGCAATAAAATTGAATCAAGTATTTATATGTGTGATGTGGATAAATCTCTAAATAGCTGCGCCAAATGAAACAAAACAGACAAGAAAGAAAAATGTCGCCATGGTGTGATTACATGTATATAAACTCTAGAGTGCAGACCATCTGTGTGACAGAAAGCAGATCTGTGGCTCCCTGGGGCAGGGGGAGGACTAGAAGTGGCGATTACAAAGGTGCAGGAGGAGATTTTTTTTTTGGGGGGGTGATGGGTATGTTTAGACTGTTTAGACTTGTTTAGACTGTGCTGGTAGTTTTCTGGGTGTATACATACATCAGAACTTACTAAACTGTATACTTTATGCAGTTTATGATTGCCAGTGTATATCATTAGTGCTGCCAAAAAGAAATCAGTGGATTCTTATCTCTGAAAAGCTCTCATATATGTTAAGTACATTAAAAAAAATTCTTTACCTCTGACAAGGAAATGAAATGTCTCAATGAGAATAGGCTGTCACGTGATGGGGCATGTCATTAGGCAGCTTGGGTCAGAATTCCTGTCACCCCCAACTCCCTGACTTTCTATTTCTATTGGACGCAAAAAGCAAACACAAAGCAAGGCAAAGAACCAGCAAACAGGTGGCCGCAAACCTCCAAACTGGGAAGCAAAAGGTTATGCTCGGTCCGACCTGGTGTTTTGCAAGCTGAGCTGGCGCTGTTGACAACCGTAGTATACAGTGGGAATTTGTTCCTATGATTATCAATCACTGGGGTCAGGGCGAGACTATTACAGCAAAGAAAACTCTCAACACAGTAGAGACACTAAAATCCAGAGACATGAGCTCATAAACTGGGCAAAAATGTTCTAACAATAAACCCCAAAGTTGGATACGTGATTTGATTAGAGATTAAAAATCTGTTTCATTTTCCCAGTAAGCTTGAAAGATAAAGTAGGAATTTATTCCTGATTTTGGGTAAAGTTAATGCCAAACACGAGATTTTTATGGCACTTTGGGGGTTGTACTGATTCGGTTTAGATGGGACTATAATAGCGGAGGATGAGTCTTCGCAGAAAGTTCTTGGCAAATCATTATAAAAGAGAACTCTCACCATTGCCGATTGCTCATTTTACTTCGCTTCCTCTAAGGAAGCTAGCTAGTGTGTGTTGTTTTGTTCTAGCATGAATGTCCTTGATTTTGAGCAAACATTTTGAACTTTGGCTACCAAAGCCAGTAAATGGCAGAAGGAACTCAAGCCAGATACCACAGCTCTCGCTTTTCAAATACCACTGAAGAGCAGAGAAGTCGTCTGCGAGACCTGCGTTCACTTGCTCTTCCCTTGGCCGCTCTTCTTCGTGACCCTCGTGAGCTCGCGGCTGGTTCCCAGCGGGAGAGCTGAGCCTGCACCTGCTCCGAAGGCCACGGGGCCCTGCCTGGGCCGCAGCTCCGCGCGGCTGCCCTGCAGGGACTCGAGCACCCGCCAGGGGGCACTGCAGCCTCAGAGCTATTGTGTAGGCCGGTCCTGGACGCGGCCGACTGCGCGGAGGGCGTGGGGCTCGGATCGCGAGGCCGGGTCCGAGCCAGCCCCGGTCTCCCAGGGAGACCGAGCCCGCGCGTTGTGCTCCGGGGGCGGCTCCTCCGCGGACCTGCCGCACCTCTCTCCGCCGCTAGCCCTCGGTGAGACCCCGCCCGGAGGCGCCCCTGCGGCGGTCGGGGCTCTCGCTGCGCCGCGCCGCTTTCTGCCGGAGTCTGAGCGGAGCCCGCGGCGCCCGGACTGCTCCCGCCGGGGGCGCCGCCGAGAGAACTTTCCCCGGAGCCCGCGCGGCCTGGCTCAGCCCCCGGCGCCGGCTTCTCCGCGGCCCCTGCGACCCCGGCTTTCCGAAGTCCTGCGGGAGCGGCCGACACCTTCCCGGAGACAGCGTGAACTTGGGCCCCGGCCCGGGGATGAGCGCGGGGGCCCCCGGACGGGAGCCGCGCCCCGCCGCGCTCTGACCGCCCTCGCCCTCTCGGTAAGGCGCCTGCTGCCCTCGGAGCCCTCTGTCTCCGCCGCCCGGGGTGAGGGGGAGTCGCCAAGCGACGGCCCGGGCTGAGGGGCAGCCCTGACACAAAAGGGCACCCGAGGGAGAGGGGCCGCGGGGCTGGACGTGCGCGCCCGCGGTGGGCGAGGAGGGCCGGGGACCGAGGAGGGCCGGGAGCGGCGGCCGCGGGGCTCCCGGCTCCCGGCGCCCGTCCACACCATCCCTGTCTTCCTCAGGTCCGCCGAGGGCCGCCCGGGGCCCCGCCTTCGGAGGGCCGGAGCCGCAGGATGCGCCGGCCCGCGCCGCCGCCCTCCGCGCCCCGTTCCTCGCGCGCTGCCCGGGCGGCGCCGGGCCGCTGAGCGCCCAGCCCTCCGCCCGCTCTTGGCCGGCGCCGTCCGCCCTGGCCCGCCGGGGCTGCTCCTCTCGCCCCCGCTGCGGCCGGACGAGAAATTAGAGCTTCGCCGGCGGGGAGGGGGCGGCGCGGGGCTCGGACGCCGCTCCTGGAGCCCCGCCGGAGCCGGGCTCCGCCGACATGGGCTGTTTCTGCGCTGTTCCGGAGGAATTTTACTGCGAAGTTCTGCTCCTGGACGAATCCAAGTTAACCCTCACCTCGCAGCAGCAGGGCATCAAGGTAGGCGCGGGCCGCGTCCCGGGGGCCGGCGCTCTGCGGCTTTGTCTCGGGGCCGCGGCTGTGCGCGCTGGGACGGAGGGAGCCGCCCGCCGCTGCCCGAGCGCGGGTGGACGTGTCGGGCTCAGCCGAGTTCCTTCCTACAGCAAGTTGGACGACCGAAGGGGACTCGGGCACCCGCTCCCCGCCGCGGTCCGCGGTCCTGCCGCCGACACCCGAGCCCCGCCGGCCTGCTTCCCCGCCGGGCGCCTGGCCCCTCGCGGTTCCCACGGAGGCGCGCAGCTGAGTGTGGACGCTGCGCTCCGCCCCGGGGTTCAGGACGGGGTTCCCCTGGCCTTTGTTGGGGGGTATTTTTTTCTCGACGGCTTTCCTGGGGAGTAAACTAATTCACACCTTAAAACACAGGAATTGGGCCGTTGTGTTTGTGTTCTCTGGGTGTGTAGTTGAGTAGTGTTACATTTACACTGAAAATAATTTCCCTTTTCAAAGTGAGCCGGTTTGAGCCACACATTTAAGATAAACATCTCTGAAAGCGATTGGGTAATCACTTTGCTCCTGTGTGTAGTCATTAAAAACTCAATTGCTACGCATAACCTTGGGAACCCAAACAAAAAGGGCTGCGGGGCTGGCCCGACACACTTCCTTAATGTGCATGAGTTCTTACGTTTATTCCTGACAACCTGAGGGTGCGCCTGCGCGCTTGTTTCGCTCTCGGTGCAGTTTAACCTCCTACTGGCGATCCGAAACCTGGGCGTTTTTGTTGTTTTGCTTCCCTTTCCCCTTTAGTTTTGAATCTCTGAGGGACTTTAGATAACGCGGCCGCGGAGTCTGATGATGGTTGAGACCGCCCCCTGCACGGGTAGAGCTGGCTGGCTGAGAAGTCAGCTCCGGCTGCTGACTGTCCCTTTTTGGTCCTGTATTGTCAGAAGTTAGTTCTGAAGGGGCAGAATCGGGGCATTTAGTTCTGCGAGTCCATCTTTACTCGGCGTTGTACACGCTGGAATGGCTGCTTCTGGTTAGAAGCCTCCGCGTTGGTGCAGCCATGGCTGAAATACAGAATGCTAATTTCACAGGTGTCTTGCAGGAGAAAGGGGCAGAAGCCACCGGCTAATACTACAAGATTGTTAGAGCTCTTTCATTTAGGACACTGTTTTGAATATTGCTTTCTCGGTAATATAGAAAGCAAAATTGTTTTGTACTTTTAACTTTTCTTTAATACCCAAACACTTCACAGCCTAAAGAAATTAGGGATTTAACTTTACCAGACGAGGTGACATTTTGCCTCGTAAATTAAAGGGGAAAATTTGTAAAGGTTTCCAGGTTCTCTGTAGTAAAGAGATTCTCCGTGATAGGGGGTGGAAACAATTAGAAGAAGATAAGAGATGATCTGATACTAAAACAACAAAGAAGTCTTTCTGAAGTGCCACATCCAAATTTATCTGGAGTTTACAGTTATGTGCTGAGTGAGTTTCCTGCTTAAACATGGAAACACACACACACACACACACACCCCTACCCCTATCTGCCATGGGCCCCGGACGTCCTTCTGTCCAGGCAAAGCCAGACTTGGGATCCAGTGGAATAATTTTGTGGAAGAAGCATGAATCAAAAGTCTGAATTCATAATTACTTCTAGTAATCTGATGTGCTTATCTTGTTTTGCAAAGAAGTTGAGCATTAGTGAATCAAAGGCAACAGCGACTTTATAGGACTGTTACCTTGGCTGTATGCCATTTAACTGAACAGTATTTGAAGCAGGCTTTTGTTGGAAGTAATCATTTCACAACAGGCTTGGCCCCTCGGTGTCACAGAAGCAGGCCAGGATTATTTTGATGGCCATGTGTATAGCACAGATGTCTGTTGAAGTTAACCACGTTATCTGCAGCTACTGTAGAAGTGTGTGTATCTACTTGTGGTATGTACTGAATTAAACATATTTGTATATAAATGCTACAAGGTCTGAACAAATACCTTGCATGTAATTGATGTCATAAAACATTGAAGCATATGTGTGTGACTCTGTATATATGCTACTTAAAAAACTTTCCTAATGCTTCTAGATTATTATATATATATATAGGTATAATTACTGTAAATTCCATTAATTCAGTAAATTAGTTCCTAGTTGATAAATTAAAAGTAAGCAATTACTTCAAGATTAATAGCCAATACCTACTAAAGTATTGTGGTGTCCTCCCCTGGGATAGTATTCTTGATAATTTTATTACCACTAATTAAAAATAAAGTTAAACAGGCAATGTCTGTGAACCCATTTTCTTTGATATTAAAACAGAAAGTATTTACTTGTGTTTTTCAAGTGTTTCCTAAAACTTATTTTGTGCTGAGCCTTTCTCTTAGTCCATTTCCCTATTCTAAAGAAAATTATTCACATATTTCATCCTATGTGGTTACTTAAGCATTTGGTTGTAAAAGGAATTTATATATATAAAAGAAGGAATTTGCTTGTATCAGTAGTATAATAATGCATTGAGTTAGCAGATTAACTGCAGTAAATTAGAGTACAACAAATATGAAGAAAGCTTGATGCAACATTTTTTTTCTGTGTGACGTTTTGAAATGTCTATGAATCTGTTTGATTCATGAGTACTGCGCTACAATTTGAAAAGTTAGTAGTTTGACATGTTGGTGCACACCTGTAATCCTAGCACTTGGGAGGTTGAGGCAGGAGGATTGCTGCAAATCTGAAGCTAGTCTGAATTGCATAGTGTCACTCCACCTCAAATAGCAGCAGAAAGAAAACAAAAAAAATTGAGAATCATAATGAATTATTTACAAATTGAAATTCTTTATTGAACCCAGAAAAAAATTGTGTTCCTATGGAAAATATTTCATGTCTTCTGTGTTCAGAAGTGTATCATTTAGGGCCGGGGGTATAGCTCAGTGGTTCCAGCGTCTGTCTTGCAAGCACAAGGACCCAGGTTTGACCCCCCCCACCACCATATATAATACTGGATATAGAGACTCACGCCCAGCAGCAATCAGTACCACATACCACAGTGCCGGGTGTGGTGGCTCATGCCTGTCATCCCAGCACTCGGGAGGCAGAGGCAGGAGGATTGCTGTGATGTGAGTTGGAGGCTGAGCTCAGGGCCAGCCTGAACCACAAAGCGAGATCCTGTCTCAAAAAACAAAAAGAAGTGTATCATTTAAATGGGAGATAATTTTCTATTTAAAAATAATTTTAAAAAGATAATATTTTCGCATCCAAGGGCCCAGGATTTAGCTTAATGGTTTCAGCATTTGCCTTGCAAATGCAAAAGTCCTGGGTTTGATCCCGAGTAACCACATACACAATGCCAGTGTGGTGACTCACACCCACCAGCAATCAGTACCACGTACCACAGTGCAGGGTGTGCTGCCTCCTGCCTCCAATCCCAGCACGTGGGAGGCAGAGGCAGGAGGATTGCTGTGAGTTCGAGGCTGAGTTCTGGCCTAACCTGAACTACAAAGCGAGACCTTGTCTCAAAAAAACTAAAAACAAAAAAAATTTTACATTCATATCAATGTTATATACATATTTGCATTCCTAACTTGCGTCATAGATGACCTCACTTGACCAATCAGAAGCCTACCATTCAGTTCCTAGTGCAGCCCTGGCCTGGATTTTAAAGTCCAAGTTTACATAAGCTGAGAGCTATTGGTTGTGTGTGTTGAGCCACACAATAGATCTCAGCTGTTTATTCTCTGCGCCTATCTCTGTTGTTTATTCAAGTAAGAATTTCTGCTATGGTTTTTCTCAGTTTTTTGAGTAGTGTTTGTTCTGGAAACTTTTGTTAAGTGCATTGTAGTTCCCTGTGGGAGGCAGGGTAAAGATCTCTTAGGAAGCAAAACTTTTTAGCGCCTCAAACTGCTTTAGGTTAGCAAAAGATTTTTAGGGGGATCACAAGTCTTGATTATAAGGATAGTGCTCAAAATTGCTGTTGCAAATAGGAAATAGTTTGTTTATTTTTTATTTTTTTGAGACAGTCTGACTAAGTAGCTCAGGCTGGCCTCAGCCTCCCAAAGGCTAGGATTATAGGCATGAGCCACCATGTCGGGCAAATGATGGCACTTGAAGATACTCTGTTTTCCTGGATATGTTGAGTAAATTAATAAAACTAATGACTCACTGAAATGGAAACTGTTAGCTTTAAAAAGTGGCTTTATGGAGACAGGTCATACAATTTGTGTAGTTGAGACGTGCAGTTTGTCCGTTAACTGTAAAATGTCACGGAGTCGTCCTGAGACTCCTGAAGGGATACTCTAAGATGCTGTGTTCGGAGACCTCCTCATGAACCAGAAGAGGAATTTCACGGCAGGGATAGAAAGTGTATGCAGTTTACTTATGAAGAATTGTCATTTTTATCCCATTCGGACCAGTGAAGAAAATGTCTCACAAGGTTGAGGGAGAAGTGAAAAGCACTAATTATTCACAAAATCTATCACATGGATATTGAAGATGTGACTGCTTTACCACGTGCCTCTCTTCCACAGTGTCCGGCTTTCCATACTTCAGACGTGGTATCCATCTCGTGGCCGCTTAAAGTGAACTAATATTTGTAGAAGAAGCTTTTTCTCTTGAAAAAAATAATTAGAATACCTTTTTTCATCTCTGATTGAATATAATTTTCTTTTGTTTTTGGAGACAAAGTCTCACTGTGTAATTCAAGCTGGCCTTGAACAAATTCTGTACCCCATGCTGGCCTCGAACTCACAGTGACCCTCCTGCCTCAGCTTCTTGAATGAATTTAATTTTAAAACTAAGGGAAAGGAAGGCATTGTTATTTCCAGCAGCCACCAGTCGGGGCGGGGTGCTCATTGGGTTCTTGGTGGATGGTGGCCAGACCTCATGTAGCCCTATTACTCTGTTACTCGTCTGCCTGTTCTTGATTTTGAATGACTGGAGTCTTGTTGCCTTTGAGCATGAATGATCTGAGTTGAATCTAAATTGCGGGGACAAACATCCAGACTCCTGATTAGCTGTCTGGATACCGGTTTGCTATTTTTATTAAGACATTCACAAGGTGGGAAAGTAGTTTTTTCTTTGTTTTGGGTCAGGGTCTCCCCTAGTCCATTGCTGTCCTGTCCTGTCCATCTTGAGATACCATCATTCCCAGCCACCCCTCTTCCCAGGCATGACCACCAAAAGTATCCCCAGGTGAGACCCAGTGTCCCCGGCAGGCAGTTGCCTCAGTGCAGGGCCGGCACCGGGAAGTATGGCAGCTTCTTTTATTATTGTCTTTGGGGCTTTGTCTTCTACACTGAGGCAGGAGGACCTTTGCGTGCTTTCTAGTTTTTCTGGTTTTTTTTGGTCCTGTTTTGGAGCACTGAATTGTTTACCTTCTGTCTCGGTGAAAACAACACGATCATTTGTGTCTTTCAGTTGCTGCTTAGTCTTACGCGAGAAGGAGCACTGTGTGTAATGATGTGATTAAAAGCCTGGCTCTGGAGTCGGGCCATCTGGTTTAGATGTTGGCTCCACTAATGACTAGCTGTGGGGCTTCCGCAACATCCCTTTCTGAGTCTCAACTGCACTATCTGGAAAATGGAGGCAAATAACAGTGCTCACTTCACACAGTCTCAGGTCCTTGCATATGGCGAACACCAAGCAGTGTTGATGGTATTTTTCCTGGCTGCCACCATCCTCCCCTTCTTGTAGTGGCTCATCCTGTTCGGAGATGAAGTCTTAACTTCTCTGTTTGATGAGCACTGGCCATGACTGGCCCTGCTCCGATGTCCAAGGACTCGCTCTCTGACCTGCAGAGTGGCTCGGTTTCCCCAACTTCCGACTCCTTGGGACTTTGCATGTGGAATCCCCACCGCCATGTATACCCTTTGTGTCCCCTTTCCCTGAACCCACCCTCAACCAGAGTGTCCTTGTAGACTTGAAGCAAGTGTCTGCTGAGGCTGCCGGCAGGATGGAGCGGAATGGACCTCACACGCATCCCTGATGCACGTGTGCCACCTTGTGAGCATTGCTTCCGGACTCATCCATCCTCTCAGAAGCCCCTGCCCAGCAGCTAGAGCTGTATGCTGCATGTCGTAGGTGCTTATTAACTATAATTTGAGTGGAGGAATGAATGGAGTGTTACAGCTGGACTAGGCCATGTTGAAAATCTTTCATACAGATAATGACATTCCTGCGGCAATTTTATTTTTACTAGAAATGAAAGAATAAAAATTTTCACTGTGGAAAAATCTGTTGCCAAGATACTCTAATTTTTATTTCACTGATGGGTCGAAAATGATACACTACAGTAGACTGAACGCGTGCAGCGCTCTGACAGGCTGACTGGCAGCTTTTGAGAAAACACGACTCACACCATTTTGTCTCTTGGAGGTACCTCTGTCTGTCTGCGTTTGAAGTAGCACTTGTGCCTTCCAGCTTCTTAGGACAGTATATTGGAAGCAGGGCGCGTGTTCCAGAATAGATAAGAGAGCCTCTCACTACAGTTATTTTTCTTCCTTGTCGCTTGTTCTCTGACTGCCTGAGGAGTCTTGGTTGGTTTTACAGCTTGGGTTCAGGCACTCGGGGGCCACCTCATTATCTTGCTCTACCACTGCTTTGTGAACACTTAACAGGAAAGATGAGCGACTAAATCAAATACTGTTTTCTTTTTAATCAAAAACTATGTTTTTCATTTGGATGTCAAGTGTGCTTGTGGAGAACAGCTGAAAAAGCGACAAGTCTGAGATCAGGACGCTGTGTCCTCCCTGCCTCTCTGAGAGCGCTGCTCTGGCCTGGCTTGCCCCTGGTGTTTAGCCCCAGTGGAACCCGTACCTGTCCTCGGTCCTGGGCTTGGGTCCTGGCCGGCCTTCTCGCTGTGGTGACTAACACCCTTGTCCCTGTGCCACAGGGCTTGTTTCTGAGTCTCTCTTTGGATTAAACAGGCACCTGTTGTCACATGTCGTAGGCATAGACTAGGTGTGTTAAGTTCAGGAACCAGTCAGTTTACTTTTGACTCAAAAAGCTTGTAGCTACAATTTGGAGAGCCTGTGCTCTTCTCAGGTAATTTGAGTTCCGGTGGCCCCTGAGCCAGGTCTCTATTTCCTGTTTGTTTTCTTTTTCCAGCAAACAGCCTTTCTCCGATAATCCTGCCTATTGTCAGTCCCTTATTCTGTAAGCAAACACTGTTGAGAAGAGATTCCCCGAGGGCTGACGTGGTTCCTCCCCCTAGAGGATCCTCCAGTAATCCCTGCTGCAGACTGGAAAGGGCTGGCCGTGCTGCCAGGGAACCTGTGAGGTTTACGTCCTGTCTTGGCAGATTGCCGGGCGGAGGGAAGACGGAACTGAGAGAGAGACGGAGTGCTGATGAGCAGCGCTGGGTGCTCCCAGCAGCCTTGCCAAGCGTCAGGTCACTGCTGCGACTGAAGAGGATCGGAGCCTTGGGTTTAGGAAAGGCCCTTCCTGGGCACCCAGAAAGCACAGTCCGAGGCCTAGTTTCCAGAGCCCGGGAACGGTGCTCCGGAGGTGGTGAGAAGGGCCGGTGAGAAGGGCCCGGGGTAGAGTGCAGCTCCCCACGAGGACAGCGCCGAGAAGCGCAGTTCCGAGCCAGCACGAAGCCTTCATGCTTAGGAGCTTTTCCGGCCCCAGCTTTCCCTTCACGCAGTTTCAGAAGCAGCCTGGGTCTCTGCTATCTTAAATGTCACTTGTCGGAATTGGTTTCTGTCCCTGTTCCCACTGCTCCTGACTTGGTGTGGCCTTTACACTTTGCAGCCCAGCCAGCCTCCTGACTAGCAGCTGTGTGCAAGGACTTTTGTCCCCTCCCTTCCTTCCTCTGCCCTGTGGCCAAGTCCTGAGCCACCCTGATTACTGGCTTTGGGATTATGCTAATGATTTTTCTGGAGCCAGACTCAGTTTCCTCTTGTGTAAATTGAAGTACAGGATACCTCCCTGACTAGGTGATGTGAGAAGGTAAGAAAATAATTTTAGGTTGTAGAATAAAAGGTGCTCAGTTAGTGGTAGCTATGAATATGTATGCTGTATTCCTTTTGAATACATTTGTCCCTCCAGTCTAACTTGGAAATTCTAATCCTCACATTCCTGCCCACAGTGGTGTAGGCTCTCTGAGGAGCGCAGGTGGTTGACTGATGTGGGGGAGTGGAAGGGATTGGATACTCAGAGACACTAATAACATGTCAGATCTCTGTGCTTGAAGGAGAAATACAACATACAGTAGCATCTTGGTTCAGTAGCATCTTGGAAGAGCTCCGTTCTTCCCACAATCCTGATTGCAGACTGAGTTGGATGAGAACCGAATCAAATTCAGTGGTTAGGCTCAATGTTGACTTTTAGGAGAAATTTGATTCGATTCTCATCCGGTTCAGTTTGGGACCAGAATCATGGAGAGAAGTGAGTTCAGGGACCAAGATTCCAGGTGTCCATTCTGGCTGTTCATCTGTTCCATCGCCTGAGCTGCAGGGCAGTGCTGAAACTCCATGCGTCCTGCCCCATGTATGTGGACCACGCGTCTGTCTCCACCCTTACTCTACTTCGTGACTCTCTGGTGTGTTTCTGACTGCCATTGCTGCCCTCACCCAGACCACTTCTCCTGTGCTCCCTAATTTGTGCATCAGTCCACACTCTGTCTTTGTCAGTTAGTGGCCTTGTCCTCAGCTGTGGAGATCTCACTTTTGGCTGCTGCAGAGGGAGGAAGTCTCATTCCCTCAGCTCAGAGATCTGGGAGTGACAGCCAGTGAGTGGAGGCCCTCTTCTTCCTGGATGTGCCCTCAAAGCCGGCGCTGTCAGCAGGTCCTGGAGAGGAAGAGCTGCTGCTGCTGCGTGGCCTTGTGCTGGGCACGAGTGGAGACGGTGTCACTGTCTGCAGAAGTCTGGTGTGGGCTTCCCATGTGCCGGAGTGGCAGTGGACTCACCTTGTGAGCAGCATCCTCCCGAGAGCCGTGTAAGGCCGGGCTGCTTGGAGAGGGCTGAGAGAGCAGGAACGGGGGCCTCTGTGGGTGCCGTTGGCCGCAGACCAGGACCCTGAAAATTTCTCTGTCTACCCCTAGGATGTCTCTCTGACCCTCTGCTGGCCGGACTTCCATGGCTGGTCAGTTCCAGTGCTGAGGTGTGAATTCCAAACACGGGAGCAGGTGGCGGACCCCTTACATTCGGGCCTCGCAGAGCTTTTCTGCTCTTTCTCCCACCATGTCCTCTTGTCTGTCTTGCTGTCTGCCCAGACAGTCCCTTGGAAGTGCTCGAGTTCTCCATGTTCACTCTTACTCATGTCTTCTGCCTGGAAGCTCCAATCCACGCCCCTGGTTTGAGAGACGTTCTAGTCCTCTGCCGGCTCAGGTATTTTGGACGTTGTTTTGGACTGACCCTTCCTGGAGAGCAGGAGTTCTCCTCAACTCCCACCAACCTTAGATTTCACTCCAGTGGTTTCTGCACTGCATTTCACTCCAGTACTTTCCCTCCCCCTTTGCCCTGGGAGGAATTTAGTGGGGTGAAGAGGAACTAGGCTTCAGCCAAGGATAAATCTGGTTCCAAATCTCCGTCTGTTAGTGCTGTAAACATGACCAAGTCACCAGCTTTGTGCTTCCTTATCTCTAGAATGAGGGTGGAGCTTTCTGC
>PVIR01018256.1:0-33807 GCA_004026965.1 Petromus typicus | reverse complement strand
AAGATCCTCTTTAACAAATGGTGCTGGAAAAATTGGGCTTTAACTTGCCAAAGACTAAAGCTAGACTTAGCTCTTTCACTGTGTATCAAGCTAAAGTAAAAGTGGATCAGAGATCTAAATATAAAAACAGACACTCTGAACCTGCTGCAAAACAGGTTAGGTAAAACTCTTGAAGACATAGGCTTAGGGAAAGACTTCCTGAACCAAACCTCTATAGCACAGGTATTGGGAGAAGAAATCAGCAAATGGGGCCTCATTCTTTTAAAAATCTTCTGCACAGCAAAGGAAACCACCAACAGAGCAAAAGGCAACCAACAATGTGGGAAAAAAAATCTATACCAGCAGGGCGGGGGAGTTAGCTCAGTGGTTCCGGCACCTGTCTTGCAAGTGCAAGGACACGGGTTTGATCCTCGGTGACCGCATAACAATACTGGGCATGGAGACTCACCCCAGCAGCAACCAGTACCACATACCACAGTGTCGGACATGGTGGCTCATGCCTGTAATCCCAGCACTTGGGAGGCAGAGGCAGGAGGATTGCTGTGATGTGAGTTTGAGGCTGAGCTCAGGGCCAGCCTGAACCACAAAGTGAGACCCTGTCTCAAAAAAATCTTTACCAGCTGTTCCTCAGACAAAGGTTACTATCTAGAGTATGTAAAGAGCTTTAAAAAAATCAGCCCATGCAAATTTAAAGACCCAATTCAAAAATGCTCATCTGAAGTGAACAGATACTTTTCAGAGAAAAAAGTAAGAGCAGCTAAGAAGTATATGAAGAAATGCTCAACATCATTAGTCATTCAAGAGATGCAGATGAAAACAACATTGAGATTTCATCTCAATCCAGCAAGAATGGCTGCCATTTCAGAATTAGCCAGAAACAAATGCTGTCAAGGTTGTGGAGAAGAAGGAACCCCTCTCCACTGTTGGTGGGACTGTAGACTCGTACAACCCCTGTGGAGATCAATTTGGAGATTTCTCAGAAAGCTAGGATTGGCGGTTCCATTTGACCTGGCCATTGCTCTGCTAGGTATGTACACAAAAGAATTAAAAGACTCATATCACAGTGACATATGTGCACCCATGCTTATAGCAGCTCAGTTTGTGATTGCTATATCTTGGAATCAACCCAAATCTCCATCAACTGCAGACTGGATTTAAAAGCTGTGGTTCTTCCGCAGAATGGAGTACTACTCTGCCATAAAAAAATGATAAGTTTGAATCATTTATACTTAAATGGACATACCTTGAGGATATCTTCATAAGTGAAATAAATAGGTCACAGATAAGTAAATATACCATCTTTTCTCTGGTATGAGAAAATAAAGACATAAACGAGTTCTAGAATGTATGTTATATATTGTGAAATATAAAATACTCAAAGTGAAATAGCATGAAGGGGGAAAAATAATGAGATTATTAAAAAAAGAAAAGAAACAAAGTTTATGTATATAGGGGGTGGGCATGGTAATGTGGGTAGGGCTATGGGAAAAAATGAGAATTAAGTTCTGTCATATACTGGTACAAATTCTCATTGTTGAGTATAATCATGGTGTGAATATTTAATGTACCAATAAAGATTTCAATAAAAAAAGAAAGAATTGACCTTACTTCTATAGCATTTCACAAAAAATTTATTACGTGAATCTAATCTTGAAAAACAGTCTGATATTGTTTTTTGTTTTGTTTTAGTTTTTTTGAGACAGTCTTGCTTTGTAATTTAGGCTGGCCCTGAACTCACTGCATAACCCAGGCTAGCCTCAAACTCACAGCAATTCTCTTGCATCAGCCTCCCGAGTGCTGGGTATACAGACATGAGGTACCACACCTGGCATTGCAGTGTGTGGTACTGGGAATCAATTCGGAACCTTGCTCTTGCCAAGCAGACACCAGAACCACTGAGCTAAATCCCTGGCCCTACAAACTGATATTTTATAGAACATAGGCTATGCTCCTGCAGACTACCAGTTACGGAAATTGAAAAGACAGTGAAATTGCCATTTATTAATTGTAATACACTTATGTTTATGTCCTCTAGAGGAAGAGACTCAATAGAGAGTATACGCATAACTGGGCAAGGAGATTTATTTAGTGGGTTTGCAGGGCTAGAAGCAGAAGAGTTCACCATAATCAAGTAGCTGCTCCATCAAGAAGAAGGAAACTGCAGAACATGAGGGAATGAGGATGGCACATCAGGCCAAAATCAAAGACTTGGAAGCTCGCTGGAGAGTTGCTGCAGTGTGTCAGTGTTAGAAGACTGATGACCCTGTAGACTACACCCAAAGGTGAAGGCAGGAAAGAACATGCCTTCTCAGAAGCCCAGTAGAGCCATCGACAGAAGGGCTGTGGACTGCAGGGGGGAGGGGGGGAGGTGTGTGTATGGGAGGGCCTCAGTTTGCTAGACTTTTATCTGACCCACTTTTTCATGTATTTATAATTATTCTAAAAATTTTAATGTCATTTTTAAGAAAGTGAAAAACCTTCAAAACGACACATGCATTATTCTTAAACATGTTATTTCCCTTTAAATGTATAAATATACATTCATTACCTATTTTTAGAAATAAACCCCAAAGTGATTTTTTTGCTAATATGGATCTACTAAACTCTGTGTTTTTCTCAAATTTAAATTTATAATTAGGCATTTGTAATTTTAATTTTCAATTTGTTTAAAAAGTGATAATTTTAAGAAATTGAAATGCACTTTAATTAAAATGACACTGTCATTCAAGAGTTTCTCCAGTCCTTTCCAAATTATGTTTTATATAAAAGGGATTTCCTTCTTGACATAATTTCTAAACCTACACAAAAATAGAGAAAAACAGTATAATGAATGTTTACATTTCTTGGCTTCAAAAACTATCAATATCTTGTAAATTTTGATACATTTTATAAAATATTTTAGAACAAATCCTAGTCTCATTTTGCAAGATTGTAAGAATTTCCCTTATCCCAACCACCACACTATTGTGACAAACAAAATATTATCATCTAATATTTCATACCTAAGTCTACTCAAACAACTTTCTCTCGAACAATTCACTTTAAAAAATTTACCTTTTATAAAAAACTATGCTTTCAGTCATATTAGTGCACAGTTGTCTCAACCTGATGGCTATCTGATTGATGCTTAATTGAAGGAGGCATAGATAGAATGAAAAGGTCTAAAAAACTTAATAAAGAATATAGCAGCTTAACTCTTACCAAAGAGGTAATCGGTAGAACACCAAATGCCCCAAAACAAAAGAAATGGTTAAATAAACTGACACACTTGACAAAGAAAACTTGGCCACCAAAGGATGGACTGTGTCCTGTAGGCAAAAGGAGTTATTAAAGGATTCTGGGTAGGAAAACACATCGAATTTAAATTTTTTTTCAATTTCTTTCACTGCAAGCTTAATTAGGAGGAATAGAAAATCTGAGAACACAGGCAGGAAAATAAATTCAAGGAAAAAGGTACAATATGTATTTTAAGAGGAAAAAGTTTCAACCAATTATTTTTTTCTCAAAAGAGAGTTCCATTACTAAAACCAGTCCCAACCTCTTTCTGTACTCAACTCATTACCACCAGGAAGTGAATTTGAAATCAGAAAGTAGCTATGTGTGTTTATCCACGCTTTTGCTTCCCTCATTCTTAAGGCCAACCTTTGCGAAAGATGAATCTCAATTCCCAGCCACAAGTGAGTCTTTATCAGTGAGACCATTAGCATGGAGGAGAGGCAAGTGTGAGGGCAAGGTCACTAGCATCAGATACACCAGTCAAGCCAAGTAAAATCTAAAGAACAAATCTGCAGAAAATGATGGGCCAATGAAACTGCACACCTCAGCCCACACCAGGGACAAAAACATAACTCAATACATCAGATTTAAATGTAATAAAAACTATAAAACTCTCAAAACATAAGGATAGTCTTTGTGACCTTGAATTAGGCAATGATTTCTTAAATATAAAACTAAAAGCACAAATAAACAAAAAGTAAACCATGTTAAAATTTTAAAATTTTCTGCTTTAAAATACACTATTAAGAAAATGAAAGGCAAGACATGGAAGAAAAATCTGATTTCTAACTAAAGGCTTGTTTACAAAGTATATCTGAGTGGTAGAAAAGATGACACAATAACAGACAAAAATTTAAACTTTCAAAGCGAATATACAAGATATGCCCAAGGGTACAAGGTAAGATATTTAACTTCATTAATCACTAGGGAAATGCAAATCAAAATCACAAACAGATACCATTTCATACCCTGTAAAGTGCCTTTAGTGAAAGACAGTAACAAGTGTGGATGAGGAGTTGGAGTAATTTGAACCCTTATACACTACTTGTGAAAATGTAAAATGAGCAACTGCTTTGGAGAAAATTCTGGCATGTGTGTAAAAGGTTAAACAGTTACATACGATCTAGTAATTCCACTTACACAAGAGAAAACTACACAAAAACTTGATACCAAAATTTCACTACAGCAGCATTAATAGCCAAAAAGTAGAAATAACTGAAAGATCCATCAACTAATGAATTTGTTAAAATGTGGTATGTTCATATAATGGAATGGCATTCAGACATAAAAGTACAGTACTGACAGACATTACAAACAGATGAACCTTAAAAACAGTATGCTAGGCAAAAGAAGTCAGTCACAAAAGCCTCTACACTGTGACTCGATTTTTACAAAATTGTGCTACGAACTGAATTATTGTACCCTTCCAAAATGTTATATGAAAGAATTGTCCTTCAGTGCAATAGATACAATAGTAAGCAAAGTAAGTAGGTCATGAGAACACTCTTATGAGCAGAATTAGTGTTCTTATAAGGTATCAGAACTTTTTTTTTTTTTTCTTTTGGTTCTTGGCTCTGTCATATAAGAATACAGTTGACTTCTGACTTATGAGCTCAGTGTGTTCTCAAGAGTTGTAACTCATTGGTCAATTTTAGGCTAATAACCCTCTACACAGCTTTCAAAGTTTCTTTGTGGTATACAGGTAGAACTCAGCATCCTTAGAAAGACATTGACCCAGAATTTCTCAATTAACCCCACACCGGAAGGATATTGTCATGTTCACGCCAGAATCTCTAAGGGTTAAATCTGTCAGACCAACAGGAAGCACAGATGGCTGGCAATGGGGTCATAACTCAAGACTTGGTTTGTAAGTTAAAAGTAAAATCCTGTTGTAGCCCAAGTTGTTTGTATAACAGACCAGTTATAACTTGAGAGTCCACTCTACAGTATGACAGCAATCTATAAGTCAAAAGGTGAGCCCCTCTACCTACTGGATCTGCCATGGCCATAATTTTGGGCTTCTTGGATGTGAACCTGTCAAAAACAAACCTGTAGTTTAAGTCACTCAGACTACACAACCTTTATTACAGAAGCCCAAACACACTAATTTCAGAATGTATTTATCCATAGTTAAAGAACATTAATACCAAACCTGGGAAGATTAATGAATATTTGCTAATGAGTACAGAATTTTCTGAAATGTGATATATGTTCTGAAAATACAATGGTAATCTTATAAACCTTATGAATATACAAAGAATATAATAACAATCACTAGGTTGTAGAGTTTAAATGTCTATGTATTTAGCCAGCTATGATAAGGCATCATCTCACTATCTAGAAGGTTGAGATAAGAGAACTGCAAGTTCATGGCCAGCCTGGACAACTCAGCAGTAAAAAAGTACAAGACAGTGCAAAAGATTTTTTTAAAAACTGTTTATAGGTGTTATAGGAGAAAACATCAAAGGAAAAGGAAAAGAATTTGACATACAGATAAATAAGGCATAAAGGACTCCAAGTGACCATAATATTAAAAAAAATCTAATCTGAGCATATAATAAGACTCCAGAAACCCAATAAAAGAATGAAATATTGAAAGCAGTCAGAGAAAAGAAACAAATCTCATACAAAGGAAAGTCCGTCAGAATCACAGCAGACTTCCCAATGCAAACACTCAAGGAGAGGCTGAAGTAGTTCAAAACTTAAAGGAAAACAACTTGCAACCTTGATTGATGTATCCTGCAAAGGTGATGGGACATAAGATACTTCCATTACAAGAACACCTTAGAAACTTCATGAATACAAAACCCGCACTCCAAAAAATTCTAAACAATGTCTTAGAAAAAGAAAATGAATGTCAGAATCCAATGAGACCCAGCAGAGTGAACTCATTGGGCAAGGCAATAAACTGAATGGAAAGGCTGAAAAGCAAAGAATAAAAGAGCCAAGAGCTGGAAAATATCATGTTAGGGCTAAATCCATACATATCAGTTATAACCATTAATGTCAATTATTGCCTCAATGCACCAATTAAAAGACACAGACCGGCAGAGTGGATTAAGAAGCAAGATCCAACAACATGCTATATACAAGAAACACACCTAATTCAGAAAACCCATGGACTGGAAGTAAAAGGATGTAAAATAATTCTCTATTCAATAGGAAACCACAAAAAAGCCAAAGTGGCTATCTTATTTGCAGACAAAAATAGATTTCAAATCAAAACAAATTAAGAGAGTCAAAGAAGGACATTACATCCTTATACAGGGAACAAACCAAGAGGAAGAGATGATACTCATAAGTATTTATGCACCAAACTGTAATGCACCCAACTATGTAAAATACTAATGGACATAAAAAGCCAGATAAGAACTAACACAATAGTAGTGGGGGACCTCAATACCTCACTATCACAAAAAGATCGACTGGACAAAAAAAAAAATCAATAATGAAATACTTGAACTAAGCCAATTTTTGAACAAATAGACTTAATTGATGCCTACAGACTATTTCACCCCCTCAAAGTCAGAATGCACACTCTTCTCAGCTGTTCATGAATCATTCTCCAAAATAGACCACATGCTAGTCTACAGAGCATGTTTAAGTAAATGCAAAGGAACTGAAGTTATCCCCTGTATACTGTCAGACTATAATGCCTTGAAATTGAAAGTCAACAACAAAAGAAATTCCAAGAACAACACAAATACATGTAATTTGAACAACACTTTGCTGAACAAAGAATGGATCACAAAGGAAATTAGATAGTTTTTACAATTAAATGATAATGCCAATACAATATACAGAAATTTATGGGACACAATGAAAGCATCTTTATTGGGAAAATTCACAGCAGTGAATGTCCATATTAGGAAAACAGAACAGGCTCAAATAAACAACTTAATACTGAACCTCAAACCACTAGAACAAGAGGTGCAAGATAAACCCAAAACTTGTACATGGGAGAAAATTATAAGAATTAGAGCAAAAATTAATGCAATGGAAACTCAGAAAATGATTTTAAAAATCAAGTTGAGTTGCTTTTTTGAAAGAACAAAATTGATAAACCATTAGCCAACCTTATCAAATAAAGGAAAGAAAAGCCTCAAATCCATGCAATCAGGAATAAAAAGGGAAATTGCCACAGATCCAGAAGAAATTCATAGGATAATAAATACCTACTTTGAAAATCTGTACTCCAATATGATGGAAAACACACAAGTGGATAGATTTCTAGACACATATGAACTTCCGAAGTTGAATGAGGAAGACACAAAAATGCTAAACATCCCAATATTAATATTTGAAATTTAAAATGTAATTTTAAAACGACCAGCAAAGGAAAGTCCAGGTCCTGGTGGCTGTACTGATGAATTCTACATTCTTTCAGAGAAGATCTAATGCCACTATTTCTTAACTCTTTAATGAAATCGAAGGGGAAGCAATACTTCCAGATTAAGTGCAGGAAGCAACCATCACCTTGCTTCCAAAACCAGAGAAAGACTCAACCAAAAAAGAACTATAGACCAGTTTCCCTAATGAACAGAGATGTAAACCTCCTCAGTAAGATACAAACAGAATACAGAGAATCTTCAAGATCATATACCCTGACCAAGTTGTTCTCATCCCAAGGAAGCAAGGATAGATCAACATACATAAAATCAATAAATGTAACATAATACATTAACAGACTCAAGGACAAAATCCAAACAAGTCATCACAATAGATGAAAAAAAAAAAAGCATTCTACAAAGTCCAAGATCCATCATGATTAAAACCCTACAGAAAATTGGAATACTATATCTTTGCTCTTGTATGAAAAATTGAAGATATAAATGAATACTAAAATGTATAGCAGGTAATGTGAAATAGGAAGGAAACATGCAAAAGGGAAAAGGTGGGTAGGAGAAAGTAAAGAAGGGAAAGAAAAAATTTGATAGAAAAAAAGAAAAGCTTATGTATGTAGGGGCAGGAGGCTGTAGGGAGGTCAGGAGAAAGAAAAAACAAGAATCAAGATGTGTCATGTACAGGTACAAATTCTCAATGTTGAATGTGATCATAATGTATGTATAAAATGTATCAATAAAGTCAATTTAAAAAGGAACACACTCAAGACTCTGAAGCAAAGCACAATTTCCATGGGCTTGAGACCTCCCCAGATGGTTCCCCAAATTCAGTTCTATTACAGAATCCCTTTCATCTCCATATGATGAATCATCAAAGTATCAAGCAGGCTTTGGAAGGGCTGGTGCAAGAATTTCTGGTGGCATTTTGTGCCTTGCTAGTCATAGGTCCCAGCCAGGCTGTTTAACCAGTTCAGTCAGGTGTAAATCATCAACTTCCAGGTCTCTAAACACAAACAAGCTATCACTGGTGCATGTTAAATATCTAGCCCATTAATCTTCATTTTAGCCAAGAATCAGTACCAAGTTTCCAGGCATCTCTGCAGAAAAATAGAGCTACATACATCCAGCTGAAGGGTAACTAACATAATCACCTTTAACTGCTATGGCCTGTGACCAGGCCCAGACACTTAAAATTTGAAGGTTTAAGAACCTTACATTTTTGCAGATAAATGTTTCAGTGGAATAACTACAGCCAGGAAGGCATAGCCTCAGAGGTTCGAGCCAAAGCTCGAAATCGCAATGGTTTCACATGGAAGGCTGTGGTCACAGCTTGGCCTGCCACTATATTTCTCAGACTAGACAGGCAGAAAAACTTATCTGCTTTGAAAATAGACAGCCATGGTCCTCAGTCAGTGGTGACTTTTGCCACCCTAGATATATTTGGCAATGTCTGGAGACACCTTAGATTTTTACAGCTGGGATGGGAAGATCCTACTGGTATCTAGAGGACAGATCAGTGATGCAGAGAAATTTCCTGCAGTGTACAACAAAAACTACCCAACCCCAAATTATAGGGGTAACTCCTAGGATTAGTCTACAAGTCAGTTCCCAGTCATGTGATCTCTAGCTGGTGTGATACATGTGAAACGCTCCACAGGAGGCTGCTACTTAGGTGATTTCCACAGTGCACAATGGAAGATTCCATACACTGCCCACAAGAAAAAACAGGTTCCTCATCCCAGTCAGAATCTAGATACAGTTTAGCACTAGAAGAGACACAAGGAGAAATGTAAGTTAAGTTTTAATTTACTGAGTGAGAAAGAAAAGCCTCTAAAATACCCTCAAGTGATTGTGAGACAGCACAGCAAATGTCTTTACTTTGCAAGAAGGGAAGAATACTCTAAACACCATGCTAGAATAGGAAGTCTTGGGCCTAAGTGGGCTTTTCCATAACAGAAGGGCCAGAATTATACGGAAATATGGCACAATCGATCCAGTATTCATGGGTCAGTGTAATAATAAGGCTAAAATTAAAATATCACCATCTTACCAGCATATTTTGGGAATATTCCAACCTGTGTTCTGGAAATATATTATAGCCTTACTTTCTAAATTTTGGGCCTGTTTAATATAAGAATCTTTTGCCTCTTGTTACTACCTTATACATTTTTAAAGAGTCAAAGTCTTTTAAATAGTATTCATTAAGACATATGTTAAGCCTTGAAGGAATTACTTATTTCCAGGTGTAACAATGAGAAGAACCTGATTTATCCTCAACCAAGGGGAAGTCGGTGAGTGCTGACAGAGAACACCAAAACCTTTAATATTTAACCCACAGGAGTAAAAGAATGAAGTGACCAACTTGACCAGATTTAACTTTGATCTTGCAAGGGAGGTTAAGATCTGAAAATTAAATCCTATGCTACAAAAACAATTAAATGCATGCATCCAATTTTACTGTCTTCCTGGAACCCAACCAAAACAAAAGTAAAATTATTTAAGTCAACTTGAGAATAATTTTAGATTTATGAAAAAGTTGCAAAGACAGCACAGAATTTATGAGTCCCCTTCATTCTACTACCCCTCCCGTGAACATCTCAGAACCAGGCCAAGTTCATCACAACGAAGAAATTAACAGCACATTATGAACCACTGAACTATATGTCTGATCACGATTTCTCCCATTTTTTCTACTAATGTCTCTTTTCTGTTCCAGGATCCACTGCATTGTTGGACTGTCTCATTAGTGTATCATTTGTGTCGCTATGAAAATACTTGAGGCTTGAAGGTGGGCCGGGGATTTAGCTCAGTGGTTCTGGCACTTGTCTTGCAAGCGCAAGGACCCAGGTTCGATCCCCGGTCACCACATATCATACTGGGCATGGAGACTCACGCCCAGTAGCAATCAGTACCACATACCACAGTGCCGGGTATGGTGGCTCATGCTTGTAAACCCAGCACTTGGGAGGCAGAGGCAGGAGGATTGCTGTGATGTGAATTTGAGGCTGAGCTCAGGGCCAGCCTGAACCACAAAGCGAGACCCTGTCTCAAAAAACAAAAAAACAAAACAAACAAACAAAAAAAACTTGAAGGTAAAAACAAAAAAATGGAAACAAAGCTTATGTATATAGGGGAGTGTTACAGGGCAAGGGAATGAGAAAAAATAAGAATCAACTTATATCATGTACAGCTACAAATTCTCAACGACAAATATGAAAATAATGCATAAAATGGACCAATAAATTCTATTATTTAAAAGAAAAGGACAGAAAAGCAGTTCTCACCGTTCTGGAGGCTGATGAGTTCAACCCCGGTGTTCCGACACTACCGCAGTCTGGTAAGAGCTGCTCTTTGGGCTTCCGAAGTGGTTCCGTGCTGCGATCGCGTCCTGAGAAGGACTACTCCATCCTCGCCAGCCCGGGGATGGGAGGGCAAAGCAGCCTTAATGTCTTTCACCAGGGAAGAGCCCTCGTGGCCTAATCGCCCCTGAAACACCCCACCTGTTAATACTATCACACTGATAAATCCCGCATTTGGGGGAGAGGCACATCCAAACCGAGGCAGGACTCTCAGTTCTGAGACTCTGTACTTTCTCAATAGTATGCAGATTTTTAAAACAGCTACAAACCACAAAAACACAGAGGAGTGCGAGGAGACAATATTAATAAGAATATGAAGTCCGAATCCTCATCCAACAGAGGGAAAAGCAACAGGATCCGTCCATTGCTTTTGCAGAAGGTTCTGTCCTGGAATTGACTAAAGAAGAAGGCAGAAGGGGAAAGATGAAAAACCCCCGGGGCTCTTAGCGCGCTGGACGAAGTCTGAAGGTGTACACGCACGATACATCACGGCCTCTAGGCCTGAGAACACCGGCTGTGCTTCTTCCAGCCCTTACGGGAGGAATCCTCCTTAATGTTTCAACCGCAAGCAAAAACACTTAGCAAACTAATAACTTCCACCTGGTCATTCTTTAAATGAAACAATCTACGGGTTTTTTGCTCCTGCCATGTATCCAGAATCAGAGTTTATTTGCATATTTGCTCCCTTCTAAAATCTTAGTGGAATTTTATTCCTTCCCTACATGTAGAAAATATATTTGATATAAGCATAAACTGTGACTCCTATCAACCAACTTACAATCTTTGAGGAAATGGGTTTGTAGTTCTCAAACAATCATAGTTTTTCTTTGCCCTGGGAACCCTACTGTTATTGGCTTAACACTTAGCAATATTTTATGCTTCTATCCAGCCAAGTTCAAGACCCATCCTTCCATGGCTTGTATTATTTTTCTACTTGTCTCTCTCTCTCTAGCACCCCTTGTTATATGAGCATGTATATAGGTAAATAATAGGTCTACATACATCTATCATCTACTTTTATACTCCCAAGGTATTCCATCTGTACTCCTCATTGGTCCTGTATCTAATAGTGAATTGCATTCGTCCCAGCATAATGTTTTACATGTATGATTTTCCTTGTGGTATTAAGTAAAGCTCCGAGCCCTCGGTAGATCAGTGTTTCACAATGTACATAGGGCACCTGTGCCTCAACACCCTCAGTGTTGTTTTAAAAGCATTTTAAATTCTGGTGATAGAAAGTAATGACCACTGCACAACAATGTGAATGTACTTCATTGAACTCTACACTTAAATGCTTTAAAGATGGTAACTTTAGGCACTCATATTTTACTATCAAAGAGAATAAATTTTAAGAAGATTCTTAGGCCCAATGGATCAATGAATAAGCACCTGAGGGAATGATGCCTGAGAATCTGCATTTTTGTGGCTCTTCTAGCCACGAAATCTACATAGCCAATCTAGTTTTTAAAAAGTTAAGTTAGACAGACAATAAATACTAATAATTTGTTCACATGATTAATTAGTGGAGATTTTAATCTACAACCTGATGTTTGACTTCCCAGGTCAAAAGGCTTAAGATCCAAGGCTTAAAGACCTCTAGAAAAATAACTCTATAAGCTCTTTTTTAAGCTTCTTGTACATATTCTCTATTACATGAAATATGAGGAATCACAGAAGAAGCATAAAACTCTATAAAAATGCGACATAAATTATCAGCAACATGACCACAGGCACCTGACCTACCTCCGCATGATTTTGGCAAGTTCATCAACCTTCAGAATTCAAAGGAAATGTTCTTAATAGGAGTAAAACCATTCCAAAGCTCTTTCATCATTCAAATTGCTATCATGAGTGCCACATGAGCAGTGGTTTGTTGAATTGAATGATAATAAGCAGAGGTCTGCTGAATTGAATGATTCAAGGTTTTCTGAATACACTTGATGGAGATTGACTACCAATCAAACTAGCATCTATTTTAAATGATTGAAAACCCTGAAATGGTGCTGAGACCATATTATTCTCCATCAAGCATGTAGTCAGACAGGAGTCCATATGCTTAACCTTCTGCTAGGCTTAAGTACTTCTAACTGCTGGGGAGGCCCATTTATCCATTCATGAGTGGCTGTAAGAAATGGCTTTGGACTATACCTCAAGGTGGCTCATGGCCCATAGCTCCAAATGAAAAGCTTTTAAATGTAACCTGGGAAAATATTCTGAAACTCTGGGGCACTTTGCTACCAAAAGCAAAGTGATAGGTAACATGGAATGTACTGCTTTGGAAAACAAAATGATCAGACTATGCAAAGCATGCAACTGCACAGAGCCACTTGACATACATCATAAAGTCCACGTAGGAACTGAAGGCAAAAGGCAGAAAAGTGAGTTGGGGGACCAGGTGAATGCAGATATGTATCAGCTAGATGCAAGAGGAAATAAATAGTAGGTGAAGGCTTGAGTAGAAAACAAGTTCATTTAAAATATATATATATATGGTGGTTTCCAGAGGTTGAGGGCAGAGAAAAAGAGGAAGTTTTTTTGTTTGTTTTGTTTTTTTTTTAAGACAGGGTATCGCTTTGTGGTTCAGGCTGTCCCTGAGCTCAGCCTCAAACTCACATCATAGCAATCCTTCTGACTCTGCCTCCCAAGTGCTGGGATTACAGGCGTGAGCCACCATGCCCGGCACTGTGGTATATGGTACTGGTTGCTGCTGGGCGTGGGTCTCCATGCCCGGTACTGTAAGTGGCTATCTGGGGATCGAACCTGGGTCCTTGCGTTTGCAAGACAGGCACAGGAACCACTGGGCTAAATCCCCGGCCCAAGAGTAAGTTCTTTATAACACTGATAGAATTTTAGTTTTGCAAGATGAGAAAGCCCTGGAAAACCATCACACAGGAACTTGCATATAGTTAACATTATGATACTACATACTTAACATGGTTATGGTGCTAAATTTTGTTTCATAGATTTTATTGACAATGGCCTAGTGTGGGCAAAATTTTATAGTCTTTCCTCATATCAAAGTTTAACAGATTGGGGCCGGGGAGTTAGCTCAGTGGTTCCGGCGCCTGTCTTGCAAGCGCAAGGGCCCGGGTTCGATTCCCCGGTAACCACATAACAATACTGGGTGTGGAGACAGCAACCAGTACCACATACCACAGTGCCGGGCGTGGTGGCTCACGCCTGTAATCCCAGCCCTCGGGAGGCAGAGGCAGGAGGATTGTGATGTGAGTTGGAGGCTGAGCTCAGGGCCAGCCTGAACCACAAAGCGAGACCTGTCTCCAAAAAAACCTAAAAACTCAAAGTTTAACAGATTGACCTAAATTTCAAAGTATACCTCCAAACAAATAGATAGTTTTATGTCATTGTTACCCAGCTGGAGTAACAACAGAAAAATAAATTCATCCTCATCATCCAAAAATACATTGAACAGCCCCCCAACATATGACTGCATATTTGATGATATCAGGTGTGGAATGTTTGATGGGCAATAATCTTGCCTGGGAAGCACTTATAAGACCATAATTTCAAAAAAGCTTTTAAACCATTTGTCTGGCAAAAATTATAACTGACCCTGAGCAAGTGGCCTAAATCAGCCTGAGACAGGAAGCCCTCTGAACTAATTATCTTGACTACCCCAGTCCCACTTGAAACAGTGTCTGGGTTGAAAAATATTCCTGACTGTTTTAAATATGTTCAGACACTAAATCAAAAATATAGGTGAGCTAATTAGATAGTAATAACCCATGCTTCTATATTACTTGCATCTTATTATTTGCTAAATGTACACCCTCTACTTTAAAAACCTTAACACTTCAAGAAAATATCATAAAAGTAAAATAGAATTTACTTGCCACCTACCTAAGCCTCATAGCACTTCCTCAAGGTAAGAAGTATCCAATTTCAGAGGAGGAAACTGAGGCTCAGAGGGATCCATGACTTAATTAAATCATGCAGACTGGAGGCAGTAAACCTGACACACAGATCTACCTGACTTCAAAGCCTCTCCTCTTTCAATTTCTTAGGCCTGCATGTTGGGAAGTAGAAATCCTGGAATCATGTATAATAGATTAAACTCAGTAAGCCTGAAATAATTTTAATAGTTTTTCATCATATCTATTAAATACCTAAGCATTTAAAAGTTGAAAATTTTTTTAAAACAGGGTCAGCAATTATAGACCTAACAGTCCTATAATGGATTAATAGTTTATTATCCATTTATGTTTATCTTTATTAAGTACAGAGAAAACTGGAAAACATTAACCCAATTTCAAATTCATTGACAACTTTAATTCTTTTACTTTAAATTCAATACTCACTGAGCACTTTTGATCAAACTTTCCCTCTGATTAAAAAAATAAAAATAAAAAGATACACCCTCTATTTGCTGATTATCTGCGGCTACACATCCAACTACTGCAAAACTTTCTGCCATAAGACAACCATAATTGTATTAGTCCTGAGTGAGGACACAGCTCAGTTGGGTGAGTCATCTACACCGTGGGTGGGGTTTCTCGGGGTACTGTCCTAATGGCTCTGTTACTCAGATCTAAAAGACTCAAGACCCCTTCTCTCACATGCCTTGTGCCTTGGAGCAGACAGCTGAAATGCTGGGTTCAACTGAGCCTTTATCTCTGCCTATGAGATTCCTCTGCCCCTGAGACCTCAGGTCCTTTCACGTGGTGTCCCTGTGGGAACACTTCTTTCATAGCATCTCAGGATTTCATGAGTATTCTCTAAAAAGTGAAATGCACCCTACCAGCTGCATGATCACTGGGCACAGACCCTGACATAGTATCACTTTTACTATCTTCTGATGGTCAAAGTAATCACACAGCCAGCACAGATTCAACAGTAGGCAACAAAAAATTCCACCTCTCCCTGGAAGGAGTGGCAAAGAAATCTGAAGCTGACTCTATTCTGCTACACTGTACTATAAATTTGTAGTACAGAATAGTATTGCATGAAGGTTACTGTAGCTGTCCGGGGAAGAGGACACAGCCAAAACCCTCGTAGTGAACTCAAATTCCTGACAGTCCCACAGTTAAAAGATTAATAACCAACAAACAACAAAGTCAGAACCTTGAGGAAAAAGGATGAACTCAACTCTTGCTACTCTGAGCAGAGGCAGATACTGCAGAGCAGAAGCAGGAGCAGAAGAACCCATAACCTGAGCTTATCTGCATTTTTATTTGGTACCAAGCCTTCAACCAATAATTCTAGCATGCATAAAACAGGGCAGACCCACAATAATCCCTTGTAGTTGAAGGTTACATAGAGCAGGCCAGACATCCTTAAATCCCAGTGAGTCCCAGTAAGTCCCATGGCCAATAATCTTAGTGCAGTAATCTTTGTTGTTTAAGATCTCACAGGGTGAGGCACAATAATCCCAGTAGCTGCTCCAACAGGGCGGGGCAGACATCCTCAAATCCAAATAAGTAAATCCTAGTAAGTCAGTTTTAAATCTGAGTAAGGTGTCCGAATAAGTTTTCCTTGGTTTCCAACAGGTTACAAAACTCTCAAAGTGGAAAATGTTTAAAGAAGAAACAAGTACACAAGTAAATGCATTCATATTTTCATCTTGTGGCCTTTGGATCATATAAACAAATAATTCCAACATTACTGTGAGAAATACAATTAAAGAAGAAGAAATTAAGGGTCATAGGAGCATGAAAAGTACAGACAGTATGCCTTAAGAGGACTGGAGAACCAAAATCAAGCAGTCTTCCTGGACACTACATCTCTGATCATTGTTTTACTAGGTGGGTCATGGCTTTTCCATTCCTCCAAACCTGCAAACTCCCCAAAAATGAGATAATATGTACATTTCTTTGTTGTGTCATAGTAAATACTCAGAGAATATTTTAATTGATATTTGTGGTTTAGAACTAATTAATTGATGTTAGTTCCAGTTGATGGAGCTAACTGATTAATTTTTTGTATTGAATGTATAAAACTGCCCTCCTATCTACAGTCAGTTTGTTGGTCAAAAGGGTGAAGTGATAAGAATACAAAAGAAATAAGTTCACATGCATGAACACTCCTGGAGTTAAAATGATGATCATATAAAAGAACACTTGCAACCAGTATTCACAACCAGTGTCCAATACTTTCTAACTGAAAACTAAGAAAGCCAGAGTTTTACACATTCACCTTAATAGAATTCAGAGACCACTCTTTACCACATCATTCATGTCACCATGTGCATCTGAACGTTGTTGAGATGTCTGGCTACACCCAAAACCTCTGCAACAATCATAGACAGAGGGAGAAAAAGCAAGTCACTGAAGTTCATGCATATAATTCAACACACTTGTCAAAGGTGACCATTTTTACTTTCTGAACCTGCTCAGAATTAAATTTGTCCAAACTGTAGCTTGTGAACCAACAGAAAGAGTATTATTAGCATCATCAAACAATACTTATGCAATGGCAACATTCAAGATACAGTGCAGTAATAGACTGTGAAATTCTTGAAAGAATCTGGTTGCAGAAATAACAGACTTCCTCAGGGAAAGGCCCCAGAGAGCTTGAAGAAAGGCTAGACAAGTCATCTGTCCAAATTTGAGTTTGGTGAGGCCCAGCCTCAAATCACATTCAAATGCATCATGTCTCAAGACAATGCCCTTCTAATTAATTCTATGATATCTACAAATAACAAGACAGAAAATTATTGGCTTTTAAAGTTGCAGAGAACTTTGGAGACTATCTACCCCCAACATGTCACTGTACAGAAAGGAGATAAAAGTCCATGCATGTGAACTGACTTGCCCAAAGACACACAGCCCAAAGTTATGAAATCCCTGGATTCTCATCTGGCCTGCATTCCAGGTATCAACTCCCATATGCCATCTTGGATACACGACTTTGAAATAATGCACAGAGACCTAGGCTCCAGAGAAAATCTCCACACCTGGGCAAGGCGTTTAACACATACAGTTCCCACACAAGGTCTCAGAGGGTCTTCCCACCACAACGTAATTATGCCTCCAAAGGGAGCTTCTATCTGGGTGTAGAGAACCAAGCCTTGTCATAAACCTGGTGAATATAGTAAAAATCAGAACCTAAACACACATGTGTCAAATGTTAATACTCCCTACCCTAATTAGATCCTAAGAAATGTGTTCACATTCCCATTTATATTCATGGATTCCAAGCATGAGAAGTCATAAAGGACTTGGCCAAGGGTGAAAAGTTAAACTGCAAGATAAAAGCTCATAGGCTCTGTGAGGAATGAATAGTTAAATTGCTGGACAAAAGAAGTTCAGATCAGTGAACAATGTTGTTTCCAACCATTGTCTTTCCCCTTTCCCCAGGAAAATCCAGCCAGCCTTGCAATGACTCCTGTTCAAATTAGTCTTCTCCTCCTTTTCTCTCTTACACGAATCTTCTAAATAAAAGCCAGAGGGTTCTTTACTTGGAGGCTCTGTCTTCTACTCCGTTGGGCATTCTAGGGTTGGGGTAGCCCCTCCACACCTAGCGGTGACCAGAGTCTCATCTCCGTGTAATCTTTCTCATCCTCTACCCACACCATGGACATACATTGCAACAAGGAAACATCACATCAGTCACCAAAACCCTACACATGCACACAAGAGAAACTAAAAAATTCATTGGAGCCCAGCATGACTTACAAATATGTTTTTGGACATAAACAGAAATCACTAAGCTATAAATTCCTACCAGTAAACTAAACTTCTCAACACATGTATCTTAATAACAGTTTGGAAGAAAAAAGGAAAAGTGAATTATATAACATTCTTAATGTTCGATTTCAAATTTTCCCCCATTTAACTGCTTGTTTGTTACATGGTTTGGTCAGTGCAATACCAACACATCTATTGTCAGTCTTTATAAAAAGAAAGGGAACTTCTGGCTTTTCTATGAGGTGTACTAGTTTTTAACTTGTTATCAGAATACATTTAACTGTTTTGTGACTTCTCATCAGTCTTGTTTATTTTTCTCCTTGCCTGATGTCTCCTTTAATCACTCTCTCAGGGACATGCTCCCTCCCTCACTTTTTTGTCTTTCCATTGTACTCAGCTGACAGAGTCTGAGTATGTGTTATTCTAGATTGGCTTCCACAGGAGAGTTGGAGAATAAGGTCAGGCTGATTCCAGGTGGGGACCCGGGTACATCCACCCTGGCAAGGACCTGCAAGGAATCAGCAGTAACCTGACATTTCCTGGCAAGGATCAGGTTCCATGGTCAACATTTAATTTATTTACTAGAAGATAACCAGGACAGTTCTTGAGATATTCTAGCAGAGCTGAAGAGCTCATAAATACAACAGGGAATTCGGTCTGTCCATTTATGAGATGCTACTAGCTAGAAAAGAAGAGTTTCCATCTTAATGAAGAACTGGTGTAGACTGAAGAGTAAACTAAAATAGCTTCCCTTGAGCTGATGCATCGGGATCATACTGTTAACTCTCATCTCCTCCTCCAAAGCTAGGATGCATCACTCACACAGGGAAAGGAGCTTCAGGAAGCTTCACCTCCCAGGTCATGGTCCCTCTAAAGAAAGTTACTTTAAAATTTAACTAGTAGAACTTGATGGGGTAAGATCTAAAATTAGAGGGAGTTTCCTTGACAACTCAGCCCTTTGTAGTTCTTCTTTTGTACTGAATCTAAGGTGACAAAAATCTGCATTTTCCAGGCCAGGTAGATGAATAGATGAAAACCTAGGACCCCAGCCAAGACTAGCCAGGAAGGCAAAATCAGCTAAAGTCATAGGTATCAGGTAAAAGAGAAAATGTTCTGCCTGTCCATATAAACATGACACTATGTGGACTTATCTCCACATGCAAAAGCCCTTCACATGCATAGAAATCAAGTAGAGAAGTGTATGCACTACTCTGCCCTCTAGAACCTTGCAACTCTCAAGTTGTCACATGGGATTCTAGCCAACAAATATGATGACCCTTCTCTGTAAGAGAAGGACAAGTACTTGTAAAAAGTATACAAAAAGGGCCGGGATTTAGCTCAGTGGTTCTGGCACCTGTCTTGCAAGCACAAGGCCCAGGTTCTATCCCTGGTAACCACATACAACAATGCTGGACATGGAGACTTATGCCCACCAGCAATCATTACCACATATCACATACCACAGTGCCAGGCATGGTAGCTCATGCCTGTAATCCCAGCATTTGAGAGGCAGAGGCAGGAGGATTGCTGTGGGTTTAAGGCTGAGCTCAGGGCCAGTCTGAACTACAAAAATGAGACCTTGTCTCCAAAAAACAGTGCAAGAAAAAATTAAATATTGTGAGAAACATTAAATGTTTCCCTCCCTGTATCATTCAGGGTTACTCAGAGAAATAAAACTAGTAGATGATAGGTGAAAGAATGGGCAGATGGATTGACTAATTTTGAGAAATTATCTACAAATGGTGGGGGCTAGCAAGGCAGCAGGCTGAAAACTGAGGTGCACACCTGTAATCCCAGCACTCAGAAGGATGAGACAGGAGGATCACTGGGAGTTGGAAGCCACGCTGGGCTACACAATGAATTCAAGACCAGCCTGAACTACATAGCAAGACCCTGTCTCAAAAAAAAAAAAAAAATCACCCATCACGCTTTTCACCAGTAAGTCAAGTCCAAAGAACAGTACACTTATAAGTGTCATTAGCATGGTTACCCTGCACATGTGTGTATCCAGGCCCAGATATAGCTTAGCACAGCTCTGAGTACATGCAGCTTTCTAGAAACACATCTCTCTTATCTCATCTGATATTTCTTCCAGACCTCCATGACTCTGCAGTCACTCCTCATCACACAATTTCAAGTGTTCCTCTCTAGTTACCCTAAGTCAGTGATGGTGAACATAGGCATTCGTGACACACCTGCCCACTTGTTGTCATTGAAAGCTCTAAAACTTTTACCACCACAGCCCTAAGTCCTGTAAATTCTCATTTCTATTCCCATTTTCTACACATAAATTTAGTTTCCTTGGTCCCACCCTTGGGCCCTTCTCTCCAAAACACAAGAAGTCAGTTATCAAGTATCAGTTTCTCACTCTCTTTCTCTTCTACTTAACCCAAAATCAGGATCACGTAAACACTCAGAAAATTTTCCCACTGTTGAGCTGGGGATTAGCTCAGTGGTTCAGGTGTCTGCCTGGCAAATACAAGGTCCCGAGTTCAACCCCTGGTACCATATATCACAAAATGTCAGGCGTGGTGGCTCATGCCTATAATGCCAGCATTCACTCTCAGGAAGCAGAAGCAGGAGGATTGCCACAAGTTTGAGGTTGGCATGGGCTACATCGTGAGTTCAGGATCAGCCTGAACTATAACAAGACCCTGTCTCAAAAAAGAAAAAGATTTCCCCAGTATTATCTTCCTCATATGTTCAAGCATTTGGACTTTATCAGTTTATGCTTGTCAGCAAATAAATATAATCAGAGAGCTACCATTAAATAGTCTTCCCTTTAACTCTCTGAAACCTGCTTATATCACATTTTTAAAGAAAGAGTCATTCCTTTGCTCTTTATTTACCTGTCTGAGAAGCAAGTCTTTGCTAAAGGGGATGGCTCTAAAACCAAATGACTGGATTTAAAAGCCTTGGCCTGAAGAAAGGAAAGTCTCTACATCTGTCTAAGCTCCAATTTCCTCTTGTATAAAATGAGCATAATAACAGGAACTTCTTCATAGAGTTGTGAGGATTTAAAAAGTTAATACATGTAAAGTACTTGGAACAGTGCCTGTGTCTCAGTAAATGCAGTAATGCTAGTAATTATTTATTCCTAGAACTTTTGTGATTTGAATTCTGACATTTTCACTCCACTGAAATTCTCTTCGAGGGCCTAAAACTATTTTAAGCTCTCAAATATATTGATTCACTTTGAAATTTAAAGGGAGAAGTCCTACCTCCCTAGACACAATCTTAAAGGAAAAAGGTTAGTGCAAGGTTTTTGAAAATGCAAACTTTTGGGTAATCACTTTCAGCTTAAAAAAAAAAAAAACAGTCCTTTCCTGATTATTTTATGTCCTAAATATCTCATAGTCATTTTAAAATAAGAAAGTCAAGGATAATTTTAGCTCAGGGGCCATAAAGAGGACTACACTATGTTTTAAGGTCAATGTCATTGTTTAAAATAGATGTGTACTTATTCTCTACCTGGTGGTGTTTGAAAGAGCTCAAGACTATGTCTAAGCTATAAGACTGGGAAGGTAGCATTTCTTCACATATTTACTGCAGGGCAGTAGGAATTTTCATAGGCACTGCCTTTGCTTGTCTGTCTTGTGAAAATTTACCTACAGGCTGTGGTCTCACTAATCGAGCTGGAATTGACCTATCTCCTATAGTAACTATGAAATGTTTGATAAATTAGAGAAGTGTTTAACTTCCCTCTTCTAATTTATACTGTCCAGGAAAATAAATTACTGACTCTTAAAATGCAATGTAAAATTTCATTTTCACCAGAACTCCTGGAATTGATGATCACTTCTCAGGTGCCAGACTGATGTACTTAAAGCACTTGATTTGCTTCAGAATTTTTTTCACTTTCTTCATTCTCTTGTCACTCATTATGAATCTGTCTAAAATTTAATGACACATTTTTAAAAAATCACTTGAAGAACTTCTTTAATACATGATTTCTGGGTCTCATACCCAAAGATGCTAATTCCTTTGGTTTGTATAGAGTCAAGGAATTTGCAACCTTAACGAAGAAGTAATTCAGAGGCAAGTAGTCTCCTGGCCACATTTTGGGAAACCATCTCCTTACTGGATGATTTCATGTATTTTTGTGACTTCAGTTACCAACAACTTACTAGTAACTTTCAAAACTCTATGTGAAGTCAAACTACTCTTGATATGCACATTCATACATATTCCCTACTGGACACTGATACCTGGTTTTCCTAGTCTCTCAGAACAAACTTATCCTGAACTGACTGACTCTCCTCTTCTCTAAAAACATGCTGGGTCCTTTTTCATTCTCTACTCTCTGTGCTTCCCTATTATGACCCTTTACATACAGTACTTCCCCTAGGACCAGTCAAATATCTACCTGATCCTCCTCCCCACTATCACAGCCCTGCTGTATCCTCATTTTCCTTCTGACAAGTATTTTAATGAAACCTCAGAAAGAACATTCATTAAAAATGAGAACCACGTCTTAGACTAAAGGTTTGCCCTACCACGGAAACCAAAACACCAAAAATAGACACACGACTAGAAAAACACAAAATAAAAACTGGACAAGATCAATACAACTTACCACCTACCTTAGCTGCTTACTAGACAAACATGAGTTCTTTTCAGAATGACAATAGAACACAATGTCTCACACACAACACACAATTTAGAGACTTGTAAAGAAATGGAAAATGTGGTCCATAATCAAAATATAGTCACTATGAGCATACTCAGATTTTTCAGATGTTATAATTAATAAAGATTTAATATAATTCTTAAAAATACACTCCAAAATTTACAGTAAGATGTGCTTGTAACAAATAAAGACATATAAAATTTCAAGATGGACACAGAAATACTAAATGTGAGCCAAATAAAGCCCTACAATTATATAACCACTGTCTATGTACATAATGTATAATATATATAATATATTGTAATGACAAAATTTACTGGATGGAACTGAGGGAAATGTGCACAGAAAAAGACTTAAAGAACTTGATAAAAGAACAGTAGAAATTATCAAAACTAAAAAACGGAGATTAAAAGGGACTGAAATCAAGATGAACAGAGCCTTGATGGCCTGTGACACAAAATTAAGATTTTATATATATTGATATATACATTAGGGTTACACCAAAAAAGAAACAATGGAATAAATAGAAAATATTTGAAGCAATGTAAATTTAAAGGTTTCCAGTTTTTATTAATACTAACTCATAAGTACAGTAAATTCAATAAACCCAAAACACAGTAAACACACACATTTATCACACCTATGTATATCATACTCAAATTATTCAAATGTAATGATAAAAAGAAAATTCTAAAAGAAGTCAGAGGAAAACAAAAGACTCCTTATAGTTCACACATATAGCAAAATAATAGTATAACTATAATAATGTAAATTTAAACTTCTCATTAGAAATAATGGAGGCCAGAAGGTTATGTTTAAGTCATTAAGCTAGTTCTCTGAATCCAACCAAAATATCCTTAAAAACTGAAGGTGAAATAAAGGAGTTATTTTCAGATTAATTTAAAACAAAGAATTCATAAGGTGAAAGGGGACAATGTTGAGATTGTAAGAAAAAAGTAAGGAAACAAATTTTATGTATATGGGGGAGTGGTAGGGTGGGTGGGGCTATGGGAAAAAATGAGAATTAAGTTGTGTCTTATACTGGTACAAATCCCCATTATGGAGTTCAATCATGATGTGTATATTTAATGTACCAATAAAGATAAAAAAAAAACAAAGAGTTCATTACCAGCAGATGTGCAACATAAGAATGAAAACAAAGCTCTCAATGCCAACATGAAACAAAACAGTACCATATGGGAATTCTAATATACAAGACAGAACTGTGCAGGGAGGCTCAAACTAAAATAATTTCACTTTTCCTTCCTTTCACTTAAATACAAAGGACTTATTAAAGCAAAGGTAATTACATTATAAAGTGAGGTTTATGAAATACAAACACAAATACTAAATGACAAAGTCACAAAGTTCAGGATGGCTGTGTCAGCTTCCTTTCACTGTAGGGAAAAAAAAACTTGATGTAACTGACTCACAAAGAGAAAAGAGCTTTTTGTTTCACAATTTTATAGATTCTAGTGCCTGATCTGACTGTGGGTCTGGACCAAGGGCCAAGGCAGGACATCATAGTGGGAGAATGTGCCCCATAACTTAAAAACTTCCTGCAAAGCCCCAATTCTTTAAAGATTTTGCAGTCTGCCAATAGCACCAAGCACCAGGCTGGGAACTATGTCATTAATCTATAGATATTTGGGAAAAAACCAATATCCAAACTTCAGCAAGGGAAATTAAAGGAATCATATGTTTCTTACTTAAGTGGTATAATATGAATTCAAAGAATAGCAGTGCCTCGATTCAGTTCTCAACCCCATGATTCTGGTTACAGACTAAATTGGACAACATCTGAATCAAATTTCAATATCAGATCAACAGTGAACCTAAGCACTGACTTCGATCCAGTTCTCATCCAACTTGGTTTACAGACAGAATCATGGAAAGGATTGGGTTTGTGAACTGAAGTAACACTGTAAACAATAATAAGAACATATATTATAATCCTTAAAGCAATCACTAAAATATAGTACAAATGGATATAGCCAAAAAGCCAAAGATATAATTTTAATTGATTTTATGGGTATATTTTATATATACATTATCATCACACTCAACATTAAGAATTTATACCTGTACATGACGCATCTTGATTCTCATTTTTTTCCTCATTCCTCTGCCTTGTACAAAAAAAATAAAGAGTACATGAGCTAAATTTAAAACAAATATGAGAATTAAACACTCCAATTAAAAGGCAAGTAGTAACAAAGGGGAAACAAAATTTGTGAGACCTTCCACTCATGTAAAGCTCTAGTTTACCTCTTGAAAGGTTCTGACGTAGACCCTCCCCTCCACCCTGCTGATTAACTTTGTAAATCTTACTAAAATCACTGCAGAGCACCTGGGCTTTGCAGTTTTGGGTACAACTGAGCTTAGGAGCCTCAGGGGACTCCACTCACTTGAGCTTAGGAGTTCCTTGTTTAAAAAAAAAAAATTGCTCTACTTGCTTCTCCATTTGATGAAATACATATTCCTCAAATAACAGGATTTCACAAGATATGAAGCAAAATTTAACAAAACTAAAAGCAAAAAAATATATATGGTTCTGATGCCAAAGAGTCCATAACTCCTTACTACACAAGTAAAATAATACAACATTTAAAGTAGAGAGAGAATATGAAAACAGAACCAGGATACATCATCTACTCCTTCCTTGAGCAGAGGTCAGTAAAATATATAAAAAGTCATTTGGTGATCTGATTCATAGATAACCTCTGAAAGCTCTAAAATTAAAAACAAATCAAGCTTAGTAAACTTCCTCTAGGCCTTTTTTTCTAAACAAAACCTAGGTTATTTTCCACCAATTCCTAAATATTAAAGTATCACTACTACTTAAATCAATCCCCACATAAAAACATATTTTAAATCCCCTTCTTTCCCCCCAGAACCTAACATACAATCACCGCTATTATATTCTAGCATATTACATCCTATTTTTAATTTAGAGTAAGTGTCTTTCAACCCCATTTATTTTATATGACTTGTTAAAAGCATCAGTATCATCAAACTAATTATCAGAGGCAAATGGCTTAACATAAAATTAACCTTCTCAGCTCCCCTTGATTATTATTTAAATTCAGCAATTTTTTTGTCTTCATGTGTAATTACTTTTAGATGTATGAATGAAAATGATTAACAACAAGTAAAGAATGAATTTGTGAAAATGATTCATATGTTCTACCTTTCAGTATCATTAAATATCTCTCAGTCTCTCCAGAACTGAAAGGACCATTAGGCAGACAATGTCTGCTTAATTGTCTGCAGGCTCATCTTGGAAACCTCTTTCCCCTGTTTTACTGTTCCTTCTGTGTCCCTAAAACTCCCAAGACTTCTATTCCCCATGTAGGTGCCCCTTCTTTCCCCTAAAAGCCCCCAAACCTTCCACAAACACTTCTTTTGCGTGATGGTTCATGTGTTAGATTTCTAACATTGTGGCAAAATATATGTTAAGATCGTGTTAAAAAAGGAAAATTTATCTTGTTCACAGTGTTGAAGGTCCCAATCCGTGGTCACTCGGTGAGGCAGAATTTCATAGCAGGAAGCACATGATAAAGTGTAGCCTCTCATATCATGGCAGCCAGGAAAAAAAGAGCAGAGAGGAAGAGGAAGAAAGGGAAAAGTCTGAGACAAGGCGCATGCTCAGAAGCACATCCTCTGTGAGCTCCCTCTGCCAGCGAGGCATCGTTTACTGTTCCCATTATTTCCCATATGCCATTGAATTATGAATCCATCGATGAATTAATCCAGTCATGAGGCGAGAGACCTCACGATCTTGTCACTTTTCAAAAGCGCTGCATCTGCACATTTCTGCACTGAGGAGGAAACCTTCAACACCTGTGCTTTGTGAGGGAGGAGCCATCCAACCTGTAACCCTGCTGCTGATGCGTGTCAGATAGAAGGAAAGCATTACTTTGGAGGCTGAGTCTTGGTGATACACAGAGCCTCAGCTCTTCATTCAGGTGTAGAATATGGCTAATGACCACATTTCTTTTTAAAATTTCACATTAAAAATTGTGTGCAGAGTCATTATGAACATGTCCACAGAGAGAGAAAACCCATCTCCAAAGTTATGCCAGCTATTCGACACGATAAGTTCTTTTTCCATCACCAGTGAAATGGTACTATCTGTTCTAATTCACCAATATTTGATAGAAGTTCACACAAGTTAAATGCTTATTCAAAAGGAAACTATCATAAAATGGAAAATTGTATTACACAGCACTAAAAATTATTATAAAATCCCATTACTTAAAAAGTTTAAAATAACAATATGACTCAGACTTAACTGATTTAACCATTCAACTGCTATTAAGATATTTTTCTGTCTTCTTTTTGTCCAGTTTTTATATAATAGGAATGTGAAGTTCAGAGTCAACAGACCAGAATTATATTAAAATACTAAATAACCTGTGTTGTTAGATGAAACAAGAATAATAATCTCAAACTTTCAAAAATTGTTCCAAAGATGATATGTGTGAAGTGTTCATCAAAAGGTTTAGCTTACAGTGGATTGCTAAAAGTAATAATTTTCAATATTATTCTCATTTATTGTGTTTGGCCAACTATAGAGCAGGTAATCATCTTACCTTCTTTAAATATCGCAGTCTTGGCTTTCTTCAAATACTCCTTAGAGCCTGTAACATTGCCAAGACCACAATTAGTATGAAATAAATTCTTGGGAGAAAATGAATAGTGTAGGAGACAGAGTAAAGACATTGATCTAAAAAACCAATCTGCTTTAAAGTAATGATGACTATAATGAAAAAACCTGAGGACAAAATCTCAGGCCAGAAAGAAGGTACATCCGGAATATTTATTTTTGCTTTAGTTATCTATTTTTAAAAATACACCTGAAAAGATCTATTTTGTATTCTTTTCCTTTTAATGCTATTAGTACAGATGTTTAACATCTTAATTGGGGGCCAATACTTTAATTTCTGGTCTTAATCACAACAGTCTTAGATAAACACCAGGAGAAAAATGCCCATGTTCTCCATAAATCAATTCCTTATTTCCATTTCCTGAGACAGAATTCTGAGCTGGATAAAACTTGAGGGTGACTCAGTGTAGCATTTCTCAGCTTGTTAAAAATCTCATCAGGAAACAGATGCACCAGCATATTGTGCCTGTACCTCACCATTTAGCAACAGAAAGAAGCTCTCTGACTGGTGTCCAGAAAAATTATTCTTCTCAAATAAGCCATTTGAGAAGTCATATACCAATCCTACGCCCCACAGTGCCAAAATAACCCACTAAAAATTGTCCAAAAAATTATTTATTTGATGAAATAATGTACTAACCCCTGTATCTAAAGTAAATAACCACTCAGCTGAATTCAACCACCTTCTAATTAATTCACTGGACACATTAATGTTGCATGTTTAATTATTCTTGGTAACTTTACCTGGAAACATCAAGGAAATAGAAACTCTATACCATACTCCTTGGAAAATACAATCCAGGGTCTCATGGCTCTAGTCTGCATCACACCCACTCATAAAGTGATTTGAATTCCCTAAACTTTATCACTGCCCTGACTTTCTTAATATTTTAAGTTTGTCAGTTTAAAGAATAATTCTAACAATGTATTATTTCTGATTCTCTAGAAGAACAGAATTGATAAGAAAATATATATGTGTGTATATATATTTGTAATCATAACAGGATTTATTAGAACATCTTTACAGAATCAGGGGCTGGACAGTCCCACAATGGTCATTCACCAGAGATTCAAAGGGTCAAGAAGTTGCTCAGCCCAAGGGTTGGAAACTTCAGAACAAACAAAAACAGCCAATGATACCAACATAGAACAAAGCTGAGGCCTGGAAGCTCCCTGGAGTTGCTATTGCAAGTTTGTCTTGAAAAGCCTGAAGAAGCTGAAGTCTAATCCCCACAGGCTATAGCAACAAGAAAAGATGCTCATGCTAAAACCAAGCCAAGTTTTTTAGTACAAGCCAACTACGTCCTTTTTCTCTTTTCAGATCACCTGAGTGCAAGATCGTAATCAGGGTCTTCTCCCCTTGGTTTTCTGGCCCACATGATAATTATCTTGGGAAATATCCCCCACAGACCCATTCAGATATGTGCTTTACGAATCTCCTAGGTGTCTTCCAGTACAATTAGGTTGCCTGTCGAGATTAACTATCACAGATAATTAACTGAGGAATCTGTTTTATCTCTCAAATAAGATATAGAAATTTATCCTAACATGAAATTTACCATGCCTATTATTTGCCTGGAAAACTATAATCTGCAGGTTGCCAGCTCTGTCCCTAGATTCCCTGATGGAGCACGGCTGGGATTCTATGCCTTTAAAAATCTCTCCCCCCCAATAACTGATGTCAATGTCATTAACTGTACTTTGAGAGCAAAGCCATAGTTAATTGAAGTATGAATCCATTCTCGGTAGTTTTGATGGGAAATAAAAGTAGAGAAAGCCTGGGTTCTTTTTCTGGAGGTCATGGAGTCACTAAGACCAAGCATCAATTCACTGTTTGGGACCTGGGGCAACAAGTGAAGCAAATTTAATCTGTATCTTCAGCCTGCCTGCTGCTGGATTCAACCAAAAATGGAACTGTGTCCAACTTTCCAGTAGCTGATACCTAACATTCAGACGCTCTCACACCATAGCTATTATTTCAACTTTGAAAACCAAGACATCATCCATGTCAAGCAATCTGGTACCAAAATATAGAGCTCAGCAAATAGAACTCCAGAATTTATAATGGTTTGGCTCCTTAAATTAGAACTTAGCACCATATATACTCTAGAATTCTAAGAAGGCTTCTTATTTATGAAGAAAAATGTAGATAAACATGGGGACTGAAGTTGTGGCCAAGACAGTTTGCAAGTAAAATTTGTTTATGGAGGAGGCTGAATCTACCTAAGTTATTGTGCTCCAAACAGAATGATATTTATAGTACTACTCATGTTCTGCAACAATAAAAATGACCTTAAAAAATGCACCGCAAAACTTAATATTAATGTGAAGCTATTGGTGAAAAGTGAAGTACAAATGAGGTTTTTAAAAGCACAGCATTAGACAATAGAATCAATAACACCTGAAGCTCAAATATTTTGTCCTTTCTGTAGGCAGTTTTTTAAATGCCTGTGCCTTGTACACAGAGAGATACTATATATCCTCTGCAGGTAATTGTGAATGATTGCCTAAGTAAAGCATAAATTCAGGAATACATCAGCTGGTAAGAAACAAGGATTGTAAATCTTAACTTCCTGACCACTAAGGTTGAATTTCCAAACATTGTATTTCATTATATAAAGGGAGGAATTTTTAAAACTACCTTTCTTAATTAACTACTTGAAATAACATTGTGACTTGTGGCAAAGGACTTAAACCAAAAACACAAATGAGACAACATGAATCCCAGCTGACATGTAAGTTTTATAGCACATTTTTCTACCGAAGATGAGTGTGCTATGAAATAAGTGCAACGAGAGCTGTGCACACAAAGGGTCTGTCATGAGTTATCAACTGACTACAGTAGTATGTGTGTTTTCCTTGCTATAAACAACACTGAAGTTTCTAATATAAAAATAAAACATTTATTAGGCACTTACAGTTTGTCATATACATATATAGTATGAAGATCTTCTTTATTATTTAACTAACTTGATTCTTACCATATCCTTGTTTTTACAGAGAGGGCACTGAACCTGTCAAAGTTTAACCCTAGTAAATCAAAATGGTGCAAAGAGTTTCAAACCTGACTTTAAATGCTGCTATACTATCTTTTCATTCTAGTTTAGAATAGCATATTTTCAAATGTACAGAACCCAATCATTACAAGCTTCAGGAATTATTTGAAAAGCTGGGAGATAAGAGAAAGTAAACAAAATGAATAATAAATAGACCCATGAAAAACTAAAAGTTATATCTATACCTAACAAACATTCAAATGTGAAATAGAGTGTACATCTCAAATGAACATCTTTACTCATTCTTCCTCACTTTTGGAGGTTTTGATAAAATAGTTCACTGGCCATCATCCATATTACCATCCGTAGCCACTTGCTCTTCATCTATGGGGAAGATCACAGAACTTGTTATTCACCCTTTTAATCCTCAGTAGCCTCCACCATTACTTGTCTTCCGTCACTTGTCCCCATGATTATAATCAATAATGGTCCACCTCAAATTCACCACTTTAGACATATCACTTTCTGACCTCATCTCTTCCCTATGTTTCTGCTCCTACCTGCATGACGGCAAAGTTCAACAGCTCCGCACTGCAACCAAGAGTTACAGCGAAGCCTTAGAGCTATCTGAGGGTCTCTGGCAGTGAGCAAGATGAGCAACACTAAAAGAGATGCAGATTCTTTAGTAGGCCAGCAGACTCAAAGAGTTTGTACTCTGAAATCAGCCTTACGTAGACATCTTGGAGGGAGTGGGTAGGCTCACCTACCAGGCCAGCATGCTCATTAAGGCAGATAGGCAGAGTTAGAATATCCTTGGAAACTTAGGTACAAACATGAGGCACAAACAGTTACATTTATTATACAGAACGTTTTGATACATTGGGCAGGAACGTCTTGCCTTCCAAATAGTTACACTGCCTAAACAGAACAACTTGCGGCTAAAACCTGGAAGGAGGGAAGGGGGGACTTGGAAACAAACAAAAGCCTGCCCAGCTGGACATTTTCTTTAACACTTCGACCTTCTGAGCACTGTTCCATCTTCTTTCTTTTAATCTAAAAGCTCCCCAGTTCCACAGCTCAGATTAAACTGTATTTCACATTGATAATACTCTTGAGGTGACTTTAGTCTTTACTTTAGTCTTCTATCTTTTCTTTACATTTGTCGAAAGACCAACCCTCAAATAAAGACACACCTAGATCCAAGCACCTTAATATTGGTGAAAAAACCTTCCAAAGAAAATAGACTTCCTTTATAGTGAAGCAGCAGGACGCCAGCTGGTGTATGCAGCTCAAGTGTTGTGACTCAGAGCTCAGCACAGCCAGTCCAAGAGAATGGAAGGCTCGCCCAGCAGTTTCAGAGGCAAAGTGTGCAGCTTTATTCTAACGCTGGAGGAGCAGTCTGGAATCTTTCCACAGAGGCCAGTGCTCGGCTCTGCTGAAGCCAGGCATTTATGCCCTTGTTACAGAATGTTCTTGAAATTAGGGGCGGAGTAATACTTAGTATCATTTCATTGGTCAGGCTCAACAATTCTATTGGTTACAAGCTTACAAGACTCATTGGCTAGTACAGCATGCAGACTTCCACCTGTAACAGAGAAGCAAGTGTAACGATTCTTTTTAACAAGGGAACTTCTAAATTCAAGTGATTCTGGTCTTCTAAGGCTTCAAACCTCAATTGTAACAAAAGCTGCTGAGCGCGAGCGAAGGTAATAAAGTCTACAGTTAAACAATGGGGGAGGGCCTTCCAAAGAACAAGCTGGAGCTTTTCTTGAGTGAAGTTTTTGTTGTTATTGTTATTTTGTTTTGGTTTTTATATTTGTTAAATTAGAGTTTACAAATTCAGTTTTTTCCTTTCAATAAAATCAAGAGCACCAAAGTCAAAGTAAATTTCAGCCCTGTTAGTCAGTCTTATAATGCTACTTCTCCTGCACCTATTTTGATATTTCATTGCTCACCTCAATTCTGTGATCTCTCCCTCCTCAACCTCTTCTTTTGCTTTTACTTCACACTAAGAGAGTTGGAAGTCATCATCAAGACTTGTCCATTATCACATTACTGGTAGCAAATATTTAAAGCAGGTGGTAGCCACACCTGCCCTCAATTAGTCATTCTTCTCCATTTAAAGTTATACTTACATCCCTGTTTGGACTTCATCCCTTCCTACTTTCTCAGAAGTCTCTGATAATAATGTTTTATCCTTTATAAAGATAATTTTCTCTTTTGTAATTAGTTTCCTTCATTTAAATGTTTTCAGTTCTCTCCCATTAAAGAAAATTCGCTTGCACTATCAATTCTCCACACCAAGTCTTGTACTCTGCCTCAAAGCCAAACTTGCACACTAGTTTTGTTTACTAGCTCTATCTCTTATTTCCCACTCCCTTCTCAGCTTACCCTAACCTGACCTCTAGACCTATTATTTTATAGAAACATCTCATAAAGATGATATGACTACATTTTCTCTTATTTCTTAGCTCTCCTAGTGTGATAGATGATTGATTGTGTCAATTTGAGAATTTTAGAAAAGTGTGGAAGACTCACATTAGGGTGATTCATCACCTAGATGGTACAAAGAGTAATGAGGAAGGAGGGATCTGCTTCTGTTTCTCTGAAGGAGCTCTAGTCTTCACTTTCACTTTGGACGTTATCTCCTGGCTTCCAGCACAGATTCTTCAGCTTCCAACACAGACCCTTCAAACTTCTGGTGTAAACTCCTCAGCCTTTCAACACAGACCTATCAGATACGGATTCACATGGGACACTGCAGTGAGCTCCAGACCTTTGACTAAATCCTTCTGTCCCCAGTGTGCCAGCAGACCATCTGGGCTCTTTCTCATCCAACTCTGGGTGGCCATTGTAAACCAATCTTGAAATTCGTATAGATTTGTATATCA